>JAIUJO010001735.1:0-135000 GCA_023846275.1 Vanilla planifolia
TTTCATTCTGTATCTGTGATGTGAATTTTTAATGAATTTGTTTCATTTGTCAATTTTATCTGAATCTGAGATTTATATACAAGTTCTAGAACAAGAACAAGGTATCGTAATTTCCTATTTTTGTTTTTGTGTAAGAATTTTGTGTCAAAATTTAGTTTTTGAATCGAGAATAGAACCATAAAAGAAGGTACCTTTTCAAATGAAAAAAAAGAACGCATCGGCTTTTATCCCATATCTTGTGTCTATATTCTTTTGGCCCTGGTTTATTTCTCTTTCACTTAATAAAGGTCTAGAAACTTGGATTCTTCATTGGTGGAATACCGGGCAATCTGAAATCCTTTTGAATGATATTGAAGAGGAAAATGTTCTAGAAAAATTTATGGAATTCGAAGAACTCTTCTTGTTGGACGAGATGATAAAGGACTACTCGGAGACACATATACAAAGGCTTCGTATAGGAATGCACAATGAAACGATACAATTGGTCAAAAGACACAATGAATCTAATTTCCATATCATTTTGCATTTCTCTACCAATCTAATCTGTTTCACTATTTTAAGTGGTTATTTTTTTCTGGATAATAAAGAACTTTTCATTCTGAATTCCCGGATTCAGGAGTTTCTATATAACTTAAGTGACACAATCAAAGCTTTTTTGATTATTTTCGTTGTTGATTTATGTTTCGGATTTCACTCGACCCGTGGTTGGGAACTAATGATTCGTTCGATCTACAACGATTTTGGATTGGCTCAAAATGAGCAAATAATATCTCTTCTTGTTTCCATTTTTCCAGTGATTCTAGATGTAATTGTGAAATATGGGATCTTCCATTTTTTAAATCGTGTATCTCCTTCGCTTGTAATAATTTATCATTCAATGAATGAATGAAGAATTCATTAGATCTCTTGATATCAATCCAATCAGATTCTTTTTTCGTGTATAAAAAAAAATCATTTTCCATGGTACTTCTTCTTTATACTTCTACCTTTTCGACCTTTTCGGTTCAAGATATTCATATTGTATTACAATTACAGTAAAATTGTTTCAGTACAATCAATACAACGGCAAATTTGTCAATAGGGAATTCGACCAGCTACCTATCAAATTTATTGTAGAAATTCCGGAATGATTGGACCATGCAAAATCGAAATACTTGTTCTTGTGTAAAAGAACAGATGACTCGATCCATTTCTGTATTGATCATGATATATGTAATAACTCGAGCATCTATTGCAAATGCATATCCCATTTTTGCACAGCAGGGTTACAAAAATCCCCGAGAAGCAACTGGTCGAATTGTATGTGCCAATTGCCATTTAGCTAAAAAACCCGTGGATATTGAAGTTCCACAAGCTGTACTTCCCGATACTGTATTTGAAGCAATTGTTCGTATTCCTTATGATATGCAATTGAAACAAGTTCTTGCTAATGGTAAAAAGGGAGCTTTGAATGTAGGAGCTGTTCTTATTTTACCCGAGGGATTCGAGTTAGCTCCTCCCGATCGTATTTCTCCCGAAATGAAAGAAAAGATGGGCAATCTTTCTTTTCAGTATTATCGTCCTAATCAAAAAAATATTCTTGTGATAGGTCCTGTTTCCGGTCAGAAATATAGTGAAATCGTCTTCCCCATTCTTTCCCCCGACCCTGCTACGAAAAAAGATGTTCACTTCTTAAAATATCCCATATATGTAGGCGGGAACAGAGGGAGGGGTCAGATTTATCCTGATGGTAGCAAGAGTAACAATACAGTTTATAATGCTACATCGGCCGGTATAGTAAGTCGAATAGTACGTAAAGAAAAAGGAGGATATGAAATAACCATAGTTGATGCAGAAAACGGGCGTCAGGTGGTTGATATTATACCTCCCGGACCAGAACTTCTTATTTCAGAAGGTGAATCCATCAAACTGGATCAACCATTAACAAGTAATCCAAACGTAGGAGGGTTTGGTCAGGGAGACACAGAAATTGTACTTCAAGATCCATTACGCGTCCAAGGGCTTTTGTCCTTCTTGGTATCTGTACTTTTAGCACAAATCTTTTTGGTTCTGAAAAAGAAACAGTTTGAAAAGGTTCAGTTGTATGAAATGAATTTCTAGATCTAGAAATTTATTAAATGAAAATCAAGTTGGTACAAGTTAAAAGTGCCGAATTATTGTCGATCGATAGAATCATGTATGATTCCAAACAAAAAAAATTCTGTAATCCTTTTCTTGTATCGTCTTGTACCAAAATAATCCTGATTTTTCTTTTGTCTCCTGTTCTCCAAATATTATTCCTTTTTCCTTTTTTCTTTTCCGGGTATATCTGAACTCATTTCTTTTGTCATTTCGACATTTTTTCATTTCTACAAATATATCGAGGATCCATATGTTTTGGAATAGATCAAAGTCTCACTCTAAGAAGTAAGAACTCCGGGGGGCCTTACGGCCTTACCCCCGGAGTTCTCTTACTCTTTCATGTCTACAATCTAATTTGGTTTATATCATTCTCACAGTATTACAGAGATGAACCCAAACCGGAATAGGAGCCGTAAAAGAAAATGCCTATTAAACCGATCACAGGAATACCAGTTACAGTACCTATTAACCAAAGAGGAATTCTTCCAGTAGTATCGGTCATTTCCCCCTTCCTTTTCATCAAGTAGTCATGCTAGAGACAAAAACAGTCATGGATAATTAGGAGGATAGTATCCTTCCGAATGGGATAAGAGAATTTCGTATTTCTTTCTTTTTCTTATTAATTGAAGAAATAATTGGAAAATAAAACAGCAAGTACAAAAATGAGTAATAAACCCCAGTATAGACTGGTACGATTCAATTCCACATTTTGTTCATTCGGGTTTGATTGTGTCATAGCTCTATAATTCGAATTAGGTTTATCGTTGGATGAACTGCATTGCTGATATTGACCCTAAAAAAAAAACAGTAGGTACAGCCAGCCCGTGAACAGCCAACCATCGCACTGTAAAAATTGGATAGGTTCGATCTATGGTCATTGAGAATCTCCTAAAAGGATTTACTAAATTGATTGAGTTGTTCTAAAGAATCAAAACGGCCAGTTATTAAGGGAATCCCTTGTCTGCTTTCTGTGAAATACTCATTTGGCCTAGGACTTCCAAAAACATCGTAAGCTAAACCTGTGCTAACGAATAACCAACCCGCAATGAATAAGGAAGGTATAGTAATGCTATGAATGACCCAGTATCGAATACTGGTAATAATATCAGCAAAAGAACGTTCTCCCGTGCTTCCAGACATGTTGAGCTCCACAAATTCTTGTACATTCGAAAAAAGGAGAGAAGGGAGGTCCCGTGAAAGATGGAATTCAGTAAATAATTACTGATATTGGATCCTTGTGAGATCGCCTTTTTTGTGCCAAAGGCATATTTAGAGTAGACCGAATCAGTATAGCTATCCTTCCTCTAGCGCAGCAATGCAGTTTCAATTAGTATCAAACAAAAGGAAATGTTATATCTTCTATTATTCTAAATACTAAATAGACCAAAGAGATAAATAGATAAATCGAAAAGATAAATAGAAATTAAATAGAAATTTCTATTTCGAATTTTTTTTCCTAAACGGAAATTCCATGCGTATCTATTTACTTCTTACTTTATTACTTTACTCTTTCGATTTCGATTTTTATAATTGTAAGAAAAATTTCATTTTTCTATTTCATTCTTAATGAATTTGTATTTGGAAGAATTCTAAGATCTGAATTCGAAATATTCGAAAAAATCTTTTAAAATAGTATAGAATATATTCTTATTCTAAAGTAAAAAAAAAAGAACATATCTAATTTAGCTCTTTCATGCCTATTTTAACTAGTTATTTCGGTTTTCTACTGGCTGTTTCAACTATAACCTTAGCTCTTTTTATTGGGTTGAACAAGATACGACTTATTTGAAATGAATGAAATTATATAGAAATTATATAAACAATTTACAAAAATCAAGGCATCCCTGAATATTTTATTTTGAGGATTCTATGGTTCTTTTCCGCGTCAATTGAAAATTCCTGGTTATTGAGATTCACGGATAATTCAGATTAAGATTTAAGGATAGATCTTACCTGTTTTTTTATTACCTAAAATAAAATATGATTGAAGTTTTTCTATTTGGAATCGTCTTAGGTCTAATTCCTATTACTTTAATAGGATTATTTATAACTGCATATTTACAATACAGACGGGGTGATCAGTTGGACCTTTGATTGAGTAATATTTCATGTTTTTATGGACCTCCTTCTTGTAGGAGGTCCAATTCAAGTTGAAATTCTACTTTATTTAGTTCATTGTATTATATTATATATAATTCTAATTGTAATAAAATAAATGCAATCACGCTCTGTAGGATTTGAACCTACGGCATCGGGTTTTGGAGACCCGTGTTCTACCGAACTGAACTAAGAGCGCTTTAGTATATGCTATATTCTTATATTCTTATATACGACTGTAAATAAAGTATTTTTTACCCCCAAAGGGGTATTGCGTACATATAGCAAAAACGTAATATTACGGAAAATTTTTGCCGCACCAATTTTATTCAACGAATCCTTTGTAATTGTGCATAGGAAAAAAATAGGTAGGGATGACAGGATTTGAACCCGTGACATTTTGTACCCAAAACAAACGCGCTACCAAGCTGCGCTACATCCCTTTTAAGAATTATTATACGGTTTCATTGTACAAAATCCATATCTTGTTTTCCACATCCTTTTTAGGTTTCTTATTTTTTTTTTTATTTTAGGGGGGTGTATTCCATCTGTGGGGACCTTGTATATGTTAATTTTAGGTAGTAATTGTTAATTCTTAATTCTAATTTCATTTTGCGTTGCGCAAAAACAAATGGTCTTGAACTATAAGATTGGGTTATCTATGATCTGTGTAGTAAAATATAAAACTAGGACTATATATGTCTTACAATTACAATAAAAAAAATAAAAAAAAAGAATAAGGAGGATTTTCAATGCGAGATATAAAGACATATCTCTCCACGGCACCTGTGCTAACCCTTCTATGGTTTGGGTTTTTAGCAGGTCTTTTGATAGAAATTAATCGGTTATTTCCAGATGCTTTGTCATTCCCCTTTTTTCATTCTGATTGAATTCTTTGCTATTTTTTCTATTTGATAGATGAATAAATTCATAATATTTTAGGTCCATTTTTTTTACGTAACATGGCTCCCATTTTGCTCCTTTTTTTCTTTACTTATCCTATCTTTACTTATCCTAAGAGAAAGAAAAAGTGTATTGAACCTTAGTAACAATACAATGAATCTACGATAGAATTGGGGAAAGAAGGAATGTAAATAATGAAATACTGAAATTAGGATAGTTCTAGTTAGAAAAAATTGTATTACTTAATTTTTACTATAATTCTTCATATTCTTCTATTAATGACTATGACCGTAGATTCTTTATAGTTCTAATATTTTTTGAAATTCCATTTCGAGATTTCTAATTAGTAACTGTTATTGATATAGATATTGATATAGAACCAAATAGAACCAATTTTTTTTTATTTCATATTTAGTTTGGTTCAAAAATAAAATGAGGGTAGTTCTAAAGTGAATTCAATCCAAGATAAAAAGGAAAAAGGAAGGTTCATGGCCAAAGGTAAAGATAAAGGTAAAAAGAAAGGTAAAGATATCAGAATTATAGTTATTTTGGAATGTACCAGTTGTGTTGGAAAGAGTTTCGATAAAAAATCGACGGGCATTTCTAGATATATTACTCAAAAGAATCAACATAATACGCCTAATCAATTAGAATTACTAAAATTTTGTCGCTATTGTAAAAAGTATACAATTCATGGGGAAATAAAGAAATAGATGGAACAGAATGTGTGTGTGTGATTTTTTCAAGGAAGGGGGGAAGAATAAGAATTTTATATCTTAACATATTAACATATATAATACAATACAATATAAACCAAATTCTATTTTTTTCGGATCTTAAATGAAAAATAAAAAGACAATTTTTGTATTTTTAAAATTCTTTTAGATACTAATTAATAAACACCAAACGAGGAATAAGCAAATCATGGGTAAATACCAAATCATGGGTAAATACCAAATCATGGGTAAATACCAACGTAAATACAGTAAATTTAAAAAATTTAAATTTCGTAAATCAAAAAAACCTTTTCGTAGGCGTTTCCTATCAATTGGTCCGAGGGTTCGAATCAATTATAGGAACATGAGTTTAATTAATCGATTTATTAGTGAACAAGGAAAAATCTTATCGAGACGAGTGAATAGATTGACCTTGAAACAACAACGATTCATTACTATTGCTATAAAACAAGCTCGTATTTTATCTTCGTTACCTTTTCGTAATAATAATAGGTTATTAGATAAACTATCTAGAAATCGAAAAAAATACAACAAATACAACAAATACAAAGGAAAAAAATACAACAAATACAACAAATACAAAAGAAAAAAAAATACAACAAATACAAAAGAAAAAAAATACAACAAATACACAAATATAAAAGAAAAAAATAAGGAAAAATAGACATACTCCTCAATTGATTTGAAACTCCAACCAGAATTCAAGCTCAGATTCATTTTTTGTTTTGGTTTTGAGCGAAAAACCTACAACGAAAAACCTACAATTCATCTTGTGTTATAAACAAAAAATGGGTAAGAAATCTTTTTTCTTGAAAGATGTTCGTTTATTCCTATTACTCAAATCTTAATTTCTTTCTTTTGATTCTATTCTCCCGGAGTCTATTCTCCGGGAAATTTTGTTTCAATCATTCTTTTATTTGTATTTTCTTTATTTTTTGATGGATTGATGATTTGAAAGAAAATCATATCAAAAAAATTTTTATTGGATAAGGCTATTTGTGCAAGTATTTTACGATTAAGAAGCAATTTTCGCTTGTACAAATTGTGTATACATCGACTATAGCTATAGGATACCTTATCCTCGCGAGTTACTGCATTTATCCGAGTGATCCACAAACGGCGAAAATCTCTCTTTCTCCTATTCCTATCTCGATGAGAGGAAACCAAAGCTCTTATTCTTTGTTGAGTAGTCGTTCGAGTAAGTATTGAATGAGCCCTCATAAAGGTTGATGCAAAAGAACGCATTTTTTTTTTACGTTTCCGAGCTGTATATCCTCGTTTAACTCTGGTCATTGAATCAAATGAAACTTTCTTGAATAACTAATTGATTTCTTGTTGAATAACTAATTGATTTTTCTTCTTTCAGTCATCCTTTTCCTACGATCAATTAATAATAATAACAAAACGGATTCTTACGATATTTAAAATAGAAATTCCAATGGCTTTTGCTACTATGACCTTCCCGACCACGATTTTTTCTTCCTTCCAGGTATCCGACCCGAAAATAATAAATTCTGCTGCTGTTAAATAAAAAAGAATAGTGGGTTCTCTCGTTTTTATGGCAACTTCTGAAACGGTGAGGTCCTCTCTATACACCGGAGCCTCTTCTTTCATTTCATATAATTTGATTGTGAACTTGTATAATTCACACTCTTTGGCTCTACCCATCTTTTTAAAATTTAAAATTCGAATTCTTTTCTCATTTCTCAATTCGAATTGTATCAGTATGTAATTATGCTGTAGTAGCAGTACTATACAGTAATACTAAATTAAGTAAGATAGTAAGAAAAGAATCTTTTTCAAAAAAAAAAATGACAAAAAAGCTATCCATACAGTGACGGCATTTCATTCTGAAAGTTGGCTAGGTAGCTGACCTTTTTAGTCCGTTTTTTCAAGAATAGGAGCATAACCTTTTTGCTTCTTATCAGACTATTTCCTCCGCTTAATGGATAACTATAACTATTTGCTACCAATGGAGAATTGATTCTCATCTCAAACGAAATGATTGGATTTGCACAAATAGAAACCATAAATTCCAAAACATAACCATAACATAATAGAGGTATAGAATAGGCCTTATTTTTTAGATAGTCAATGAAATGGTTGTATTCCGCTCTATCTATTCTATTCCTTGATAGTGTTCATTGATATTGGAAAAAATTGTTGCATTTCTTCAAACTCATGATCTGAACTGAACGAGTCGCACATACACCCTAGAACATGTTCCTCGACGCTGAGGGCATCCTCGAAGAGCAGGAGTTTTCGTGGCATTTTTTTTTGGCTGTCTTGCATTTCTAATAAGTTGTCTAGTGGTCGGCATGTCGTGTTAAGAGAATCTCATTCTAGATAGAATAGAGTGGCTTGGCTTATATCCATCTTAACCGGATGGTTGATGATTATGAATCATTTCTTTTGAATCGAAATGAAAATAAATCATGGAAAATTTTAATCTGGTAGAAATAGAAATGGAGGTCCATCCTGGGGAGTATATCCGTGTGGGAATCCCCCAACAAAATTTTCATTTTCACTTTCGAACCCTACAAGATCAACGACGCCATGAGTTTGCGCTTCTGTTGCTGACATAAAAACATCCCTTTCCAGGTCGTAGGCTATAACCCATGGAGAGGCGTACGTTCTTTCTGTATAAGCTCTTAGGACGTTTCGGCGAAGGTGCAATATTAGGTCTATGTCCATTGCAAATTCTATAGATTCGTCATCCTCAAAAACACTAGAAGGTTGATGAATCATAACCCTGATGATATTAATATAACATTACGAATGGTTCTTATATCTCTATCTCGACCCATTTAGTTTGGGTCAAGATACGAGTAAAACAACAAGAAGAACAAAAATAGAATTAAATAACCGTACGGGCATCTTTTGTACATTGCATACGGCTCCGCAATGGAATTTATTTGTTTTTTCACGTTTTCGATAGAATTTCAATTTCTTCTATCGAAAACAAGAAATAGAACCCATCTAATCCAAATCGTGAACTGATCCATTTACCACCCTTTCTTTTATATTTTCTATTTCATATTTTATAGTAGCAAAAAAAAAAAAAAAAATACTATGATGGTTCTGTTGCTTTATCGATTTATGCTTTCTTTATTTATCTATTTATCTCGTCTTTAAGCAATCCCAAAGTTTTTTTTTATGCGATCTAAGAAGGAGAAATTTATTTTCTCCATCTTTTTTTATTCTTTATCTCATAACATAAAGATAAGAAAAAGCCTTCTAGTGTGGAAGAAAAATTGTTTGTGACGCTGAAATTTACTTTTGATACATAAGTGATACATAAGATCGGGAAGAATCTTTCTTTCATACTCCTATCTCAATACAAAATATCATGTTTAAAAACAATAATTGTTTTGTTAATATTGAACTTGAAGTGCCATGCTATTATTACTTCTTCTTTTCTTTTTTTTTCATATTCGATACAGCGAAGGCATAGTCTTATTTTTTTTTTTCTCAAATTCAAATTCATTGGCGCCAAGCGTGAGGGAGTGCTATACGTTTGGTAATTTCTCCTCCAAGCAGAACGAAAGATCCTATCGAAGCGACTAACCCCATCCCTATTGTATGTATAGTAGTGGGCACCCATTGCATAGTATCATAAAGGGCTACTCCTGGGATTATCAATCCACCTTCACAGTTTATAAACAAAAATTGATCCCTAGTAGCATCTTCTATGGTGAGATGTACTATGAGACCCACTACATTATTCGAGTTCTCATAATCAAGCTCGTCGCATAAAAAAAGTATTCGTTCGTTATGAAGTCGGTTGATTAGGGAAAAATTGTATCCCGAGGAACCGTACGTGCGCCTTTGGATGCATACGGTTCGATTTTAAAGATAAATAAAAAGAATTTTGAAAACAATCAATGTGTCGATTCCAGCCCTATTTCTTTTTTTTTTTAACGGGTTTTTGTTTTTCTAAGGATTTTTTTTTATTCTATGTTTTATTTTTTTTTTTTCATATAAGTTTTGACCTTTTTATCCTTCCCTATGTTCTATAATGTAGGAAAAAACGTAGAAAAGAAAAAAGAATTTTCTGAACTTATTGAACTAACTTCTCATTGATGTATTTTTATTTTTTTTTTCATCGAAATTTAAATGACGATGTAATTTTCTTGTTCCTGAATGGGCCCTTTAAATTCTTTTAGGTTTTTGTTCTACTCCGAGGGAAGATTTGTCCGAATTCTCTTTGCACATATAAGGCAAATGATTTCAATACCACTTCGTTTTTTTTTTCAATTTCTTTCATGCCTTTCCCAAACTATTTGATGTATTATGTATTGTATGTATTGTATTCAGATGTATTATGTATTGTATTCATCATATTATTTTATCGGTAAACAATTTAAATTCTCTTTTTTTAGATTTAGATTACTACCTAATAAAAATATTCTTATTTAAGATTTCTATTAGGCTATTAGGACCTGCATTACTACATTTGTACTCCCATTGTATTACTTTGCTATGAAACTCTTTTTACTATGAATTCTGAGAATTTTGAATTAAGAACTCTTAATTCATTCTTAATTCCAATTTGATAATGAACGGAGCTTGGAGAAAATGATACTTGACTTTATCATTCCAAGTAAACCATCAATTATTCGAATTCTAAATTATTCTAATTGAAAATCTTGATCTAATTGTTCTTCACGCTCCGAATTATTGATTTTATGGTTCAATCAATACAAATCAATACAATATTTCCTATCTATCTATTGGATTGGGGGGCGAAACAAAGAATACTCGATCGGGGAGATAATGGGGAAATCCCATATGGCCAATATGTCTGACAAGTCGCACTATAGATCAGCCCAAACTGCATCTTCATCTTCAGGAAACTGAAAGGGTACTTTTGGAACACCAACGGGCATTCAACTAAAGGAAAAACGAAGTACTATACTTTAATTTAAACTTTAATTTAAAAAATTGAAAATAAAAATATAAAAACATTATGGAGGCTTCCTTGTCTTCATCATTTTTTTTTTCTCTTTCTCTTTATTTCTTTATTTTGTATCTTCTTTTTGTATACTTAATTATAACTTTGATCTAATATATTTTTCTTGATCTAATATTTTTATTTATTTTATTTATTTATTGAATATTTTTGTCTAGTATTTATCTAGTATCTAGTATTGTATTATAGTAAACTAAAATCGAGTTTATAGGTATAGACTTATATACTGTTTTTTTCATAGAGGAAAAAAGAATGTGAAAAAATTGGAACGAACGTATGAATCGAATCGGATTAGCCGATTCCATTATTTTGAATGAGAAACAAAAGTATCTATGCATTCTTTTCCCTAAAGTACTACCATTGCGTATTGATATTTATCGGGTATAGAATAAGATCTGTTTTATTTTTCTTCTTCTATATCTTTTCAATCGAATAGAAAGGATTGAAAATGGAAAATAGGAAGAGAAGGGAACAATTTTTTTCTATCCAAAATCTACCGATAAAGTGCACGGTTTAGTCTTTTCCAATGCGATAAAGATAAAGTTATATAATATCTATTTCTTTTTCATTTTTTTACAAAGGGGTATTACATGGGTTTGCCTTGGTATCGTGTTCATACTGTCGTATTGAATGATCCCGGTCGATTGCTTTCTGTCCATATAATGCATACAGCTCTAGTTTCTGGTTGGGCCGGCTCGATGGCTCTATACGAATTAGCAGTTTTTGATCCCTCTGACCCTATTCTTGATCCAATGTGGAGACAAGGCATGTTCGTTATACCCTTCATGACTCGTTTAGGAATAACCAATTCATGGGGGGGTTGGAGTATTTCAGGAAGAACTATAACGAATTCGGGCATTTGGAGTTATGAAGGCGTAGCGGGGGCACATATTGTGTTTTCCGGCTTGTGCTTCTTGGCAGCTATCTGGCATTGGGTGTATTGGGACCTAGAAATATTCTGTGATGAACGTACAGGAAAACCTTCTTTGGATTTGCCCAAAATCTTTGGAATTCATTTATTTCTCTCAGGAGTGGCTTGCTTTGGCTTTGGCGCATTTCATGTAACAGGGTTATATGGTCCTGGAATATGGGTGTCAAGGCTGAATCTTATTTATATTGAAAAATAGCTTTAGAAGCTTGGAAAGTTATTGCCAAACCTTATGATTTACATAGAGATTCATGTACTAACGAGATGAAGTTGCTTAGTGAACATAGTAGTAACCAAAGGATAATGGCATAATTAAAAGCGAGAACACACAGCTACATTTATTGTGGCTTATCTCTTAGTGAATTAAATCAAACAAGGAATTTGCATATTGTATATGAAGTTTGGAAAAATTTAGAAGTTACTTATGATGGTACTTCACAAGTTAAAGATACAAAAATAAATATGATTATACATGGTTATGAGCTCTCTAGAATGAATCTAAGACAAACCATAAAGAATAAGCTTATGTTATTTACAAATATTACTAATGGATTAGAAAATCTTTGAAAAGTGTTTTCTAACATTGATTGTGTAAGAAAAATGGTAAGAATTCTACCCAAATAGCATGGTCCTCTTGCAATAGCATTGAAGGTGAGCAAATATGTAAACAAACTCACATTACAAGAATTGGAGAATTATTGATGGTTTAGATTGAGATGAGAAGAAGAGTTGAAGAGGAGGCTTCTACAAATAAGGAAATAAGAACCATGGGCATTTTAAACATGCAAAAAGGATTCAAACACAACATCCATCTGTTCTATGGCTTTGGAAGAAGAGGTAAATTTTCATGTTAAAGATTTAGCTAAACATTTGGCAAAAACAATTGTAAATATGAATTAGAAAAAGTGCTAAGGTGGTTTGAATGTGGTCCAACCAGCCATGTTAGACAAGAATGTGCACAACTTAATGACAAGAAAATGGAAGAAAAAAAGAAGAGAATAAAAAAAAGAAAAAAAGCTTTCCAAGTTACTTGGAGTTTGTTAAAAGATTCGGGTTCTACAACTTTAATTAGTGAGGAAGATGGAATTATTTTCTTCATGGCAAAGAGTGATGAATCAAGTATATCTAGTGAAGAAGAAGAGAATGAGGTAAGCTCTTGGTCTCGTGATGTTCTTAAAAATATATACACATAAGACATTAGTGCCTTCACTTTTTTATTGTGTGTACATAAAAAATTAAAAAATTTTACAAAGAAAAGATTGTTCTTTTAGATTTTTTAAGAAAGATAATGAGAAAAAGAAAATAGAATCCCTTCAAATTTGTGATGAAAAACATTCAAAGCTTTTGAGAATACTTCAATGAAAGAGAAAATTATTAGTTTAAAAAAATTACTTCTTAAACATCTAAAATTTTCTAATGCTTCGTATGGTCTTCATTTTCCCAAACATAAGGATATGTCTTCTATTGATCACATGCAAAACATTCCAAATATTAGATGCTTCTATAATTGTAGAAAAATACATACCATCAATGGTTACAAAATTTTAAAAAAAAATATTACTAGTTGAAAACCTTGTTTCAAATAAGTAATTAACAATGACACTATAAATACTCTCACAATAAATGTTAGTAGTCAACCAAGCTTGCTTGGTTCCTTATGATTAGTGAATAGAGAACTTAATGTGAGGTGTCTCTATAATCATAGTGTGGAGATACAATTTGTAAGAGAAATCTTCAGGATGGAAATTTATTGGACTTGGTATTAATTTTAATTTCTTAAGACAAGGTAGAAATTGTATATAATTTTAGCATGATAAATTCAAAATTATCAAGTCAATATCATAGTTCTTTCATAAGATTCTTTAAAAAAATATGATTGGATTCTATTATAATTTCTCATTAAGAATTGAAATGCTGTATAGTTTATGGGAAAATTTATTTTATTTAATCAATTATTTTTATGAAATAAGAAGAGAACATTAAAAGTCTTTTTAGTATGATTAGAAAATTAGAAAGATAAAATAGTTTCAATTTAATAAATTTTAAGAAATAAATATTTATATGTTTATTACCAGAAATGGAAAATATGAAATCAATTTATATCTCTTAAATATTTAAGAGTGCACAAGGAACAAATTTTTATGGGTGTAAAAATGTTAATGAATAACTTTTATTATGATAATGAAATCGTGCATCCATTTATGATTCTTTGAATCTTCTATAATGTAATAGCTATATTATTTGTTAAGATGAATGTAATGTTTCAAAGATTTTTAAGAAACAACACTACATGTTTGGAGAAATTTATTT
The DNA here is from genome assembly GCA_023846275.1 of Vanilla planifolia. Lineage (NCBI taxonomy): Eukaryota > Viridiplantae > Streptophyta > Magnoliopsida > Asparagales > Orchidaceae > Vanilla > Vanilla planifolia. The sequence goes on from JAIUJO010001735.1 coordinate 14,069, forward strand.
AATTTTTGAAAATTAATATAAATTTGTAATGATCATGATTTGTCTAGATTTATATAAAAAGAGGCAATTAAAAATTTTATTACTCTGATATAAAATTTAGATAAGAACATACTTGTTATATTTTATAAGAGAATTACAAAATAATTAATGAAATGCTTTCATTGAATCATTGATAAACCATGTATCGAAAAATCAAGAAGTAAATTAGACAAGAAGGAATGTGAAGAAAGTTAATCAACAACCTTGAGTTTGGTAGTGTCAAAACAAATAAAAATCAAATAAATGATATGTTAATCAACGTGTTAGAACCCATGTTTCTATTAAAAATGTTTTCATAGTACATCTACAGTTATCAAAAAAAAAATATTTGTTAAAGATTCGCTAAAGGTTGCACGTTCAAGTCAATTGATTAGAGATAAATAGGTACTCAAGAATAAATTATATAAAAATGAAGTAATAATTGGAGACATGACTAAGCTTGTATTTAAGGGTATATAATCAACTTCATCATTATAAAAAGCCTTCACAAAAATTTTAGATTTCTTTTTATTAGAGATTCTATCATTAGATGATTAACACAATAAGCGTATGAACCTTTAAAGTAAAAATTTGCATATGTATTTGTAAAACTTCTTTATTGGTATAGTAGAAATTCTGTAAATTATATCTCTCTTTTGATGGTGTCAAAGGGGGAGAATGATGATGGTTAAGATAAAATTTAGATTAGTCATAAAGTTAGGGGAAGCATGTTGTAAATGAGAGTATGAAGTAAAGGGAGCATATATATATATATATATTTAATTTTTAATACCTCTTATCATTTATTAAAATATGTTTTTACTTATTATATTTTTATCTGAACATTTATGTCCTACAATCATCAAAATGGGAAGATTATTGTGTCACTCTTGCGTTTGATGAGTCAAGTATTAAATATTTAGCATTTTATTCTAATGAGTTTTTTTTAATATGAAATAGGTTTAAATGTAGAGAACAAGCCAAGCACTTTACAAGATGGTGAATTTGTAGTTTTCAAAGCACCTTGGAGTGTTTAACATGTTCAAGGATTAATGACATACACACGAAGCTTTGATAAGTTTTTTTAATGGAATGTTAATTTGTAGATTTTAAATGCACTCCCATTTTGTCTCAATCTCCAATCATATTTGAGTATGAAATTATTCAATCAACTTGTTAATTTAGCAAATGAATAGGATTCGATTTTTTAATCCATAACACTTTTTTTAATTAAATTCTATCCATATCAAATTCCTTGTCAATTTATTCACCAAACCCTGATTAAATTAAAAAAAAGAATTCTACTAAATTTTAATAATTAAAATAAAAACTTTTCTACTACATCCCAGCTTGTGCACAAGTACAAAGCTCTCGAACCAGGTAAGCCTAGTCGGGTAAGCACTTGCAAGAATCGGAGAAAGAAAATTGGGTGGAGCCTATTCGGGTTGACGGTGAATTCTAAACCAGATGGGTAAGAGATTTGATCGAGCTAGGCAGCACTTGAACTTATACATATAGGTTGATCCATAAAAATCTATATGTTACGAGTACACCCTGGAGATGAATTCCTGAATGGGAAGTTAGCCTAATTTGGCTTAATAAAATACCTTTGCATGTATAATTATAAAGTCTAAATTCTTATCTTTACTTACAATTAGGATTAAATCATTAATGTCTTCTTAATAGCAATGATCTTATCCATCTGCTCATCTATTTGATAAGCTGATCGGATGATTACTACTTCATCCACAATAATCGATCTCCTACCACTCATCAATTTGAAATAATCTATCCTTGATCTGATTGTCTGGATCTATCCTTAATGAATCTTATGGTGAAGATCTAATCTCAATTTTTCTATTTATTAATCAAATGTTCCATACCACATCTGACTTGATCAATTGGCTCTAATCTAATCTAGCATGATCTAACCAACTATAACTCATCCACCTTCAGAGCATTTGATCAGATAATTGTAGTAGCCATTTTATATGCATTATATTTGCCATTGTAGTAGCTATTTTAGAATATTCTATGAGCCATTTAGAAAAGTGTTTTAGTCTTTTTGGTAATAGGTTTTCATACTACTTTTACTTGACTTTCTAATAGCTATGAGGAAACATTTTCTATAAATACCTAAACATTGTGAATTAAAAAACCATTGAACAAGAAAAATATTTTAACATCTCAAAGAAGGCTTGCATCATATTCAACAGGCATAAAGTTTTCCTACTAGCACATATGGCTTATGACTAGTAGAAATTCTAAATTCAAGCTAAGCCTAATTCTTCTAACCTTCTATTTTCCTAATTCCCTTCAAAATTTTAAGCTATTCATGCCTTTTAACATTCATGAACAAGCATAAAATAATTTTTACATTGTTATCAAAAGTTTGTTTCTTTCTATTTTTGTTTTTTTTTTTGGGATTGGTAGCTTGACATATGTGAAAGCCTGAGTTCTACTTGATCTAAAAAAATTTGAGTTGGGGTTGAGCTCATAAAAGCCCAAGTTATAGTTAAACTTGCTAAAACTAGCAGGTTGGAGATGAATCATAGAAAAGAATCTCAAATAGTTACAGGTAAACCATAATAAAAAATCCCAAGTTGTATCCTTTTTATTAGTGCATTTTTTTTCCAACATCTATTAGGAGTGAATGTAGGTTCTAGTTTGAACAGAAGTACCTAAAACTATTGATGTACTATTTGTCTTGTATCTTCATTTTTCTTAATAATAAAAATTATAAATTAACATATTTAAAATCAAAGTTTTCAACTAACATAAAATTCATTGTATAAAGAAAATTTGAAAAATAAGCATATTTCTTATTAGCAAAAATTATTTTAAAACCCACAATTGACACCACTCTTGTCAGATTCATGCACTAGTTCTCACTTCACCTTGTCGTAAGTCTTGTCCATTTCAAACTTTATCGGGATGAAACCCTCTTTGGAAGTAGATAAGTGTATACAGGAAACCATTTTCTTTACTAAGAATATATTATAAAATATAACATGACCTAGCACAAAAGTAATTTATTTCATGGAAAATATAACAAAGAGCATCATCTCTGGAATAGCCACCAAAATTTTGGTCACTATTTTATGAATAATTTTAGATAGGCTTTTGGGCATGAAATGTTTTGGGTTTAAAAGCACCTTTGACTTTAGGAATGAGAATGAAGAGTATATATCTCCACCGTTGAGGCATAAAGCTATCCTAAAAGATTTTTTATAACATTGACATTCACTTATGTAATGTTTCGATAACCAGGTACAAACTCAATAATGATGCCATCCACACTAGGTGATCTGTTTCTTTTTATGGACATTATGGCCGTTCAAATCTCATAATTACTTATTGGAACCACAAGTGTGGCTGCTTTATCACTGTTGATAGTTCTCAAAGGCTGGAAAGGTGGAAAGGCTCATTTTGTCCATGGCTACACCACATTTCACTAAAAAAAATTGCATGAGTATGTCATTAATCTTAATTGGGGAGGCTACCAATTCACCACTATCATTTTTGAGTTGGTGCATACAATTGCTTATGGACATAAAATTAGCTATTATCTAGAAAAAATGTGTATTTTCATTTCCAAGGGTGGTCCATTAAAGCTTTGCACACTATCGCCACTATTCTTCTTCTGAAGCCACAACATTATCAGAGGAAGTGATACATTGTGCTAAAAGCATATGCTCAAGCTCATTTATTCTATTTAAAAATTCCATAGTTTGAAGCTCCTAGATTTTTTTCCAATTGGTGAGGTATACTAAGATATTACAAAATTCAACTACTCTCCAATTGTTTAAAGCTAATAATGGTCTACTAACTTTTGTGGAAAAATCATCAATAGAGTTTTCCTCTAACCATCATTCTCCAAGTTTCATGCATCACAATAGTTAATTATGGAAAGGATATCGATATGTTTTCAAAGCTGATTCTTTTATAAGTTTTGATCATAATCTATTTTCTAAATTTTATAAGCAATGAGCAACAGTCCAAGCTAAAGTGAGGAAGATGAGTCACAATTGTACTTGGAAGGCTTGCTTATCAGTAATGTTCATGAAAGCTCCATCTAATATTTTCATATATATGGGTTTTCCCCTCTTTATTATTACAACAGTAAACTGAATCCTAATAAATCCAATGTCAATTAGATCTAAATTTTGAATGAAACTGTAGAACTCATAATAAGCCTGCCCATTACTAAATGTTTTCCTTTTTTTCCCTTCCTGTGCAAGTAAGCCATTCAAGTGCCTTGCAAAAAGTAATGGTCCACCAAGCTTTGTAGAATCTCTAATTAGTTCCATGGGTTATCAATTAATATAGTCTTTTGAGACATACACAATATAATATTGTAAAATCCCATTACTACATGATCTCACCTAATTAGTATGTACCGATGAATAGCAAACCATAATCGTAAGCTTGATCACATCATTACATAATATTACAATGCCTCTAAATAACCTTAAGACAACTAGATAAAGTAGTTCCAGTTTGAACCCAAAGGCTGATCCACCTTACATCAATTAAGGTCTCCACAAGCATTTTCATAAAGAAATTGTAAAGACCATTGTCTCCCTTACTAAATGTTGCAAGTAGCCAAGGGATTTTGCTACTTTAATCTTCCTTCTATTCCAAACCACAAAAGAACTTATAATTTAATAACAAAAATACATTACCCTTGGTCATAATAGATCCCATGCTGCACATCTTATCCATGCCAAATTTGCATTTCATAGTATAAAAATTCAACTACAGCACTTACAATCAACTAATACATGAGATTACTCATATAATTGGAAACAACAACCTTCCCAAACAATGTTGTAGAAGTTCCTAGTCACCAAAACATTTACCCAACTAAACATGTGCACAACCTCTAACAAATAAGAACAACTTATAACCTATCCCACCAACATAGTGATGAGGTGGTGCAACCCATTCGTTGTGGTAGTCACGCACAACCATAGTCCAAAAATATTCTATGTAGACCTACTTTGAATTTAAATTACACTATAATGCATGCTAGCATGAACAATCTTTCCTTTTCCTTTAATGAACCTATAGCTTTTCAATTGATTATATGTAGCAACAATTCCTATATATTCATAACTTGTTTCTAATCACCAAGCAATCCAAATTCAACTAAAAACAGAAGTTAAATTCCAACACCTAGCCACGTCGTTGTAATTAAATGAACAAGTTACTTTCCACCTTGCATGGAAGTGAGTCCAAATGTAACAATTGAGCAATGAGAATACAATAGTTGACATGATAAATAGCCACCAAATTACCCTTTGTAAACTTATTCTACATATAGGAAATAAATTATGCTCACATCTGCTCCAATAATGTCTACTCTTGGACATACTGCCCCACTTTGGTGAAATCTACTCGCAAACCTCCCATATAACAGTCCTGAGCATTGATCCATACACTCCTAAATTGAAGCACCAAAAAGCTATAGTTGAGTAAAAATAAGAATATATAACTTGATCTATACACCCAACAGTAGCTACACACATAAAGTGACATATACCTATAGCGACTTTAGCATTTGTTGACCAATAACCCCACAACCAATCTCCACCCATACCCCTTATAAACTTTTTTTAGTAAAAGTCATACAAGTCCTCCATATGATGGTACTACTTCGAACTTGTAGGTCATAGCTTACAATTTGCTTGAGTTGTAGTTAATTGACACATATAATCTCATTTCATGTGTAATACTTTCCTTAATAGTAGTAATCTTAGACTTCCCAGAGCATGTCAAAATTTTTGCTAAAATTCCATAGTAGTATATAATTTCTCAATCTAGCCTCCATAGAATTTTGCCTCAAGAACTACTCTTTATCCTTAATGCCAGTCTGAAATGATCCCTTACTTCTTATGATGAAGAAGTTTGTAAAGTTGATTTTAACCATAACCATAACACAAATAAATAGTGCATCTACCTTAACATAGTTGTCGCCATGCTTGAGTCTAGCTTGATCAACAACTAGCAAAATAGGAACCATGCAAGTTCTTATATGCATCTAGATTCTATGATCTATAGACTCCCTATAGCCAACAGAAATGTGACATAATAATAAAGCTCTTTGTTGCTACCAACTCTAGCCACAATAACCTCTATCTACATCAAGGAAGAACCATGAGCAATGTCAAAATTTCTTTTCATGTGTTCCCAGTAGCAACAAAATTATATGGTCATCCTCTTAATTTCTTGGAGAGGTGAAGCCGCTACATATCCACTGTTTGATTGATTGTTAACCTACGTTATCACCATTTTTTGTTTTGTGAACTTCCAAATTGCTAAGGGTTCACCCTCTTTTCATTCATTTTTAGTTTCTTTACCTTAATAGAAATCATTATTTCATGCTTTTCCCTTCTCTTGCACTCCTAGCTTGACCATTGTAATGGATGAACTTGAAATGCATGAGAAACCTACTTCTGTGAATTCTATAGATCTGTATGTGTATAATCTTTACAAGGCTTTCCTCTAGTTCCCTTTTACTTGATGAACTATAATTTTTATTAGTAATAGGACCGACCTCTCCTTGACTTTCTACTTTGGTAGCCATTCTACCTTGAGTGTTACTCCTTTGCACCCCATTTACCTAGTGTAGGACCTTCACCTTTTCATTACTTGTGTCATATTCTCATATTAATAGTGCTTTCTCACCTCATACCTACTCATATCATTTCTTACTACAGTCCACCACTATTGTGAAGCTACCATCAACCTCTTTATCCTTGGTTGGACAACCATCCAAGGCCTTAGACTATATTTCTTCTCATCATGATCCTCTAGAAATATCTAATCAAAATAGCTTACCCATTCTTATCCCCTTCTTGTCCAATATATAAATGACATCAACTCTCACCTATCATAATAGTGAATACCAATTGACTAGGTATACATGATCCAAAAGCATGACCAACCTTTCCATACGTGAAGCATATGATAGGTAATCTTATACAAAAACCATGAAAAGGATTGTCCCAAGGGTCTATTTATCCAAATTCCTACTCTAAGCATTTTGGATAGGTCTATTATGACACAGTCTCTAATAATGGTTTGCCTTTACATATCTATCATTCAACTATCAATTTTTATAAGATCCTATTAAGGTTCGGTAATGTGTAATATATTTGTTATGTCTTACTACACAAGTGGGACTACGAAAAACTAAATCCATACTAGAGCACACATAATTGTTGAAGTATTAAATCTAAATTTAGGTTTTCACATGTCTAACCTCAAAGCAAGTTTAGTAACTTACCATGGCCCTCTTAACAACATAGAATCTCCATCTTTAGCCAAATAAAAATTTAGTTTGATATACTCAGGTATCAAGTCTAAGTCCAAAATCCTCTTAAATGGCCTCACTTACTCTTTAGTATTCTTGTTATCCTTTGAAATGATAGATGACCACTGTGCACTCTACCCATGAAGTCAAACTGGTGATAATGATATGTCCTTCACAAGCCTTGTTTGATAGATGAATTTCATCATTAATTATGGAAGAGGTATCCTTAGGTGCTAGCATATTATCATCCAAGTTAATTGGTCTTTCCTAGAAGTTAATGAGGGTGGGGGCCTCCCATCACTGGCAAATTAACATTGCCCTTCCTCCTTGGGTAAGTGTCTCCTTGAAGTTGACCTTAATAGAGTGATGTAGTTCATGTTCGCCATTTCTATTACTAGCTTCCATGACCCTTGTTTCATTTTAACAAGCACCATGTTTGTAACAAAAAAATACCCCCAACAACACCATTTGGACAAGGAGACATCTCTTATGAAACAATGCAATTTTTAGTATTTATATTAAAATCCCTCAAAAATATTTCCATTATAGCTAACCTCCTCAAATTGTGACACTTCCATAGAATGAACTACATTGTTCCCTACATAACATTAAAATTCACCTTCAATACTAGTGCCTTGAAGTGAAGACAATTCTGGCATCTTGCATGATCATCATGGGACTATTTGGCTCCACATTTTTGTAGCTAAATGATGAAAATTAGCATATGTCATTTGTGAAGAGGACACCTTCAGTAAATTTGTATTTGTTTTCTTCACCAACTTTCTAGACTTGGCTTGTTTACAATTGCTCAATGCATATTTAGATGTACAAGAACTCTAATACCATTTCTGAAGTTGTTAAAAGTGACGCCAATAAATAGATAATCACACACACACCTTGAGCATACTGTCAAAGTAAGACACATCCAAGCTCCAATTGTCACTCCTCTATCAACTTTTATCATCGCCAACACCATCGTCCAACCCATTATGTCTCATCTTCTGTTATGTATGTCATCATTTGCTGCACACATAGCACCCATCCATTGCATCTATGAAACTTTGTCAATTACTTCTATACAAAACCTTCTAATAAAGTCGTTGGGCTCAAAAGTTTTTATTTTCCTTCAAAATAAAAAGGCCAAAACGTACATCATGCTTACTAAGTAGGTTCATGCATAAAATCAAAAAATAAATAACACAAATGTAGTTGTGGATGGGATTCCCCAATCCCAAATAAAATCACACAAAAGAGCATGATGCCCAACCCAGTTGGCTGCATAATTGACATGATGCTTTACGTGGGATAGATTGAAGTACTACATGCCCTACACATAAGTAATAACACTATGACTATCAATTTTAATTCACTCTCATTCCATCTCCTTTCTAAATAATAGTTTGGCTCTGTTAAGATGTACCACCTAATCAAAGTTTTGCCCATACTACTTCATAATGTTCTGAATGGCCCACACTCTAACACAAGTTGTTGCTTCATAAACATGATGTTGTCATCATATAGAAGGCATGTAATCATTAGGGATGAAGGGCCATTCTTAATCCCAATAGAGGTAGATTGGTCCACAGAGAATTAAATAAGCTAAGGGTGATACAGATACACAATGGTAAGAGGTATGGTGAAAGTAGAAACCCCAATCTGAGACCCCTGAAAACTTCAATCCACTAAAGATGAATACATTTAAACATAATCCAAAATCTTTAGGCATTGATAAGAGTCTTAATCTAATCACATCAAAGATTTAGGAATCTCAAATTCCTTAGCATATCCACAAATATTTCTAGTTCACCATATCATAAGTGTAGTCTTTGTCTAACCTTACTACCACTACACAATCTTTGGAAGAAAATAAATTCATACATACAACCATTTCTTTTACTAAAAATTATATTATTAGATATAGCATGGTTAGGAACAAAAGAATCTTGTCCCTTAGCTATGATATAAAGAAGCACCATCTTCAATCTACACACCAAAAGTTTGGTCAAACTCTGTAGATCACATTGAAAGATTATTGACATTGAATTGTTTGGGTGTAGAAGAAGCTTAAACTTAGGGATAAAAATGACAGCAATATCTTTTCCACCATTTTGTCATATAGTCAGTTATCATTAAATAATTATTTTAGGATTGAAAAAATTTCTACCTATGCAATACTCCAATAACCATGCACAAGCTCAATAGAGATGTCATTCACACCAGGGGCTTTATTTTTTTTTTTGATAGTTAAAGCAAAATTTCTAATCTCACGGTCACTAATTGGAGCCATAATGATTATCGCTTGGTCACTCATGATAGTTCTCAAAGGATAGAAGTTTTTGGAAGTTCATATTGCCCTAAACTATGCTTATTTATTTAAGAGCTATATAAGGATTTCCTTAATCTCTATTAGGAAAGCCACTAATTCTCCATTATAAGTTTTACAATGATTTATATTAATGGTTTCTATACATAAAAGTACCTGCTACCTAAAAAAAAGCTTGTTCTTGTCCCCGAGGATGTCGCAATGAAGCTTGTTAAACTTTTACATTACGCTTCTTCTAAAGCTATAGCCTTATAATAAAATTCAATGCATTGTGCAAAAAGATCATGTTCTAACTTTACTAATCTATACTTAGAATCCTAAATTGAAGCTCCTTGATCTCTTATTCCAACATGTGAGGCTTATTAAGAATATTTATCAAGCTCAATTATACTCCATTTCTTTAACATTGCTTTGCTAAATTTAATGAAAAGAAAATCTATAAGGTTTTCTTTGATACTCCTTTTCCAAGCTACTTGCACTACATTAGTTGAATGTGGAAGTGATAGCTAAATGTTTTAAAATTGGGTTCTTTTATTATTTTTATTCAATAATAATTGTCTAAACTGAATAAGCGAAAGGAAGTGGCCTAAGCTGACAAAAGCAAGATGTGTCACTTTTGTACTTAAAGATGCTTACATAGCATCAACATTTACAAAAGCTCTATACAATGTTTCATATATATGAGCACTCCACATCTTATTGTGGTACGAAGTGAACTTATTCCTTTGAAATCCTAAGTCAATTAGATCAAGATAATGAATGCAGTTGGTGAACACATGCTGATTCTACCCACTACTAAATGTTTCCTCTTTTTCTCATTTTATGTAAGGTGTCGTAATCCTCTACAACAATCGATGATCCACCAAGCCTTGCTAATTCTCTAATTTTGTCCCAGACTACTTGTTGGTTGATATAATCATTTGAAGCACACATCACACAACACTACAAAGAATAGTTGCTACCAGATCTCACATGGATAATACCTAATTGTGAGGATGAATCCATAATCTCAATCTCTACGTCCTTCAAACATAAAATCACAATACCCCCTAATAATATGATCAATGATTAAGTAAAGTAGTTCTAATTTCTTGCTAAAAGCTGATCTCCCTCAAATTTATTAAAGTTCTCCACTAAGTTTCAAACAAAGCAATTATAAAAACTTTATTTTCCCTTACCAAGCACCACATGTGGCTATGAGCTTTTGTAGCTCAATTCATTGAATATTCCAATAATACAAATGCAACCTTTTTTATTAACCAAAAAAAAACATGGGCAAAGAATAAGCCTCAACAACACTATCTATCATGTTAGATCTACATTTTAGAGGCAGCACAGTTCCACTACAGCAAATGCGACTCAAACACTTGATAAAATTCCTTGCACTATTCGAAATTAGCCTACCTTCACAACCTGAGTACCCTAGATAATTGTCCATAAATCACTTAGTAGAAGAAATGGAGCCCAAGATAGGAAGCTATATCTCTTACCTACTATTCAAAATTTACTAAAGATTCAAGCTATAAATAATGCTCCTCCACCTAAAGATGCCTCCTCTCATTTAAAAATATGGTCATGATTCCAAGCCAACAAAGTGGCTATTGCCCTTATAGGCATTCGATAAAATTCACCAAGGTTCACAAACAATGGTCTTTCTCAAAATCTGCATATCATTTTCTCGTTTAGCCTCTATTGTAGTTAACTCATATACACAAGCTCTTTAGATGCATAATAAATCACTGAAAGGAAAATTGTTCATAGCTCGCTAGCCTTGGTAAACCTATTGACGTATCCAAATTGAATAAAGTGTTTTGCATAAAACCCTTTGGATAAGTTGGTCAAATATTCCTTAGCAAATCTGATTGAAGATATAGTTTGAAACCTCCACTACTTATAATATCTCCAAGGATCCCACACTGAATACGTCTACAAAAATTGCACATCCTTTTTGTTGCCATTTTAAATCCTTCCTTTACTGTAAACACCAGAGAGATTTGCATACGTATTAATGACCATATCCAGAAGAGAAGTAACATTACCTCTCCTTACCTCATAGATGTCAACATGCTCAACCAAGCATAATGTATATCCATCAAGATCAACACCATGCAGGTAATCGAATACTACTAGATTTTATGCCAAAAGAACATCATGAAATTAGCAATGATATAGTAGTATGAATACCTTCTTTGCTCATGTCTACTCCATTTAAAATACCTTAAATTCATGACAAGGTAAAGGCATGAGAAATTCTAATTAGAATTTCTAAGTGAACAAAGTAACAACATAGCCATTTATAGTTTCTCAAAAATTCTAAGATAAAGAGGCTACTACTCCTTTCCCTAACAAATGCAACATTCTTTTGCAATACCACCATTTCTTTTTTTTTTTTAATTTTCAAAATTTCATGAAAGAAACTCTATTCATTTCTATTTTTGCTAGCATCTCTGAATTCATTCTATAGTTGCTTTATGCCTTTCTCAGGCACTAGCATGCCACTACAATGGATGGACTAAGATTTCACAAGACTTCCACTTATGTTTCTAAAATTACAACATAATAGTGATGAACAACCAGGGCCATCATCGACTTCCTTGTTACTAGATGGATATTACTTTTTATTTGTCATAATTTCACCTTCCCCCTATGCTCTCTATTTTAATACCTAGTTAATCTTAGGTGAAACCCCACTACGCCCATCATTATAGGTTTAGGATCTACCACTATGAATAACTTGCATCATATCTTTATGCTTGTAGTACTTACAAGTTTCCTACCTACTCATATCTTAATCATTTAAAATCTTTCTTGATTCTACTATTGTAAGCCCTCACCTCTTCTAGGTTACACAACCATGCACAATCCTAAACCTTATAACTATTCTCATGAGCTTCTAATTCTACTTGTGTCAAAACCACCTCAACATTCATACCTTGATCAAGTCTTACCTTCATAAGATAGAAGCAGTGAACTATAATAGCATTATGAATCCACACACTAAATATACATATCTGGAAGCTTGTCCCACCTCTCCATAGGTGAAATAAATAGAGGGTAGTCCCTACTACTCAAACCTCTAAAAACATCAACCAAATGGCCCATTAAGCATATACTCACTCCAAGCAACGTTAAAAGATTAATTCATACACATACCGAAGAAATGGATGACCTTACATGTCAACCATCAATCTAAATAAGCTCATTCATGACTTTTGCAATATGTAAAGCATACTACATGTCCCAATAAATAAGAGGCAGTGTCTAATTATGAAATCAGACTGAGGAGCACATCATTGCTAAAGTATTAGGCTTAAAATCATGTGTCTACATATCCAATTCAATATAAAGCCTATAACCTTTTAAGGTCCTCCCAACCACATAAAATCTATAATTGTAGCTAACTCAAAGTGCAAACAAAAAAACCCAACCAACAAATCTAGAACTTGTAACCCAATGAAATGGCTTCATCTATATTGGAGTATTCAAGCAATCCATTAAAAGATAAAGAACCACCATACCCTCTACAATAAAATCATACTAGTGATAGCAAACTCATCAATAATCAGCCTCATTCAAAAGGAGCATTTCATCATTAATTATGAAAGAAGTATTGCTTGGTGCCAGGATCTTCACATCCAAATTTGTCTATCTCTCCATGTAATTAGTAAAGGGAGCTCCTATGAAAATGTTACTACCATTGTTCTTTCTCCCACCTAAAAAAGCCTCCTTGAAGCTCACCTTACCCAACTTATTTGCTAAATGATTTCCATTCAGATAATTTTCCTCCACTATCATTTCATCTGATTGTGATGCTTCTAATGATGTCACTACATTGTTCCAATCACTTCCCTGAAGTACACCACCATAATTTATTGGATCATGGACAATAAGAATAATACCAAGATCCCTAGAATTGTCCCTTGCTAGGGTCAAAAAATCTTCGTTACTTGTGTTGGTCAATTATGATGGCAAGACGGTGGTCATGGAAGTTGAAATCCATTTAGGAGTGCATAATAACACACTTTGTTGGATTAACTAATATAAAAAAATGGATTACATGTAAGAGTAACACCAAGTCTTTAGTTCAATGCAACACCTCGACGAATAGTTGGGTGCAACAGTCGCTACAAAATGTAGGGCATGAGCCTTCGTGGAGTGTTTGTTGATGTAGATCTTGGTTGTATTCAAAACTATTCAAATTAGAGCTTTGAAGATCAAATAGGAAAGGTGCCACATCAATGACACTTTAACATTGGTTAGCTTATCCTAAGTGATGGCAAAAACTTGTTGGGAGGGCCATTTGGCATGATCTTCTAAAGGATGTCGAGTAAAAACTCTAGAGCTATTATGTAGCAATTCAATAGCAACAGCAAGTGCCTACAGAGATGTAGGAAGGGGCCTCAGAAAGAGTAAATTTTTCCACTTAACAACCTATTGTCCATAGAAATAGCTTAGCTAGTGGTAGAGCCAAGTGGTTAGAAAAGGCATCACATATTGAGCGGTGTCTAATGTAGCCCTAATGACCCTTAAAAATATGGATGGGTGAGTTACCTAAATGACCAGTCATGCTCGTAACCACACCATGTCTCTATGGTGAATAGCCTTTGGTCAATGTGAAATTAAGGAAAGGAAATTGACAAAAGGGATTCGTAACTACGAAATGGATTGGCCAAAGGAATGGGCATGACAGTCGAATCCCAAACTCATCAACTATTAATGGACAACTTAAGCTACTTGTGCACTAAGAGTTGGTCGATGCATGTTGACTGACAAATGGATTAGAAGAGGCCTCTATGGGGCCCTTCCCCTAGAGTTGAACAATCAACTCAAAACTGGCATAGACATGGGGAATTTGATCATCTAAATATAATAAAGAATTGCAAAGGTTCTAAAGGATTCTCATGTAATGTCATTTCTATCATGTGCTCTAAATGTCAAAGTGAAGAAATTCAACCATACATGGGTACATGATTTGAGTCTCTATGACTCTCTTAAGGTTAATAAATGCCTCATTATCTAATTTGTGATGCACATGAATGGACTAATGAGATTCCCACAATCCTTATCTACTATCTAGTGAAGCCATAGCTAAGGGAATGAACATAGTAGAATTAATATATGTCACCCATGGAGAAAATGTCATTGTGGTTGGTCACAATGCTAGCCATATAGATGATTGCATTAGCGATGGCCAGTGGGGCCCCTATCTACCCAATTTGAATCATTTGTGAAGGATTCGGGCATGCTTGCAAGTCAAAAAGTGAGCAAGCCTAGAAGGTGATGGGAAGCTGATTTGTGCTATCCTCATTTAAGGGGTGAACGTTGAAGATGGTGAATTGTGCCTGAGTGTGGAAATGTCTTAAGAAATTCATTTAGAGGCTCATAGTAATACTAACAAACAAATCATTTGTCTGACTTAAGTTTATAGGTGAAAGAATAATCAAAGAAACTAGTAGTTAGTACCCTTTCATGTTTCCTTCACGATAACTAGAGATATTATTTGAATTCTATTTAGTATAGCCATTGACTAGAGGGATCGATGGGTCAGTGCTTTTAACATATTCTCATACATGAAATTGGCTGAAGTCTCAGCTTCTTTGATGAGTTGAACCAAGGAATCAAGGCTCAAAGTGGGCTATTTTTGGTAAGCATAGTTTGCAGGATGGATGAACTAAAAAATTGGTTATAGTATACAACTATGTACTAACCTAGAGCCTACAAATGGTTTTGGACAATTAAGATAGTTACATATGGGTCATGAAATTTAAAATCCACTAAGGAATATATAATAACTCACTAAATAAACTAGTCCCAAAAATTGATAGTAGTTAAGAGCGCAACCCACACCAGGTTATCGATGTAATGCAATGCCCCTACAAGTAGAATCATGCAATAGTCACTACACAATGTATGGTACGAGTTGGTTTGGAGGCATTTTTTGGTGCCAATCTTGGTTATGGTAGTAGATATTCAAATAGGAACTTTCAAGACTAAAGGATGGAAAGGTTTCAAGTGAATCAAACATGCACATGGGTTAGTAGTTCCAAAGAGATGGAGGAAACTAATTAGAGAGTGCAATTTGGCATCAGCTTCTAAAGGAAGTCAAGTTAAAATTCTAGAGCTAGGATGCCATAGTTGATGGCAACAGAAAGTGATTTCTAGATGAAGATGGGACTCTTAAGAAGAGTTAGCTTTTTTCGTTAACAACCTATTGACCCTAGAAGCTGCTTAGCTGGAGGTAGGGCCAATGGTTGGTAGAGCACCATATGTTGGATGATGTTGAATGCACCCTTAATGACCCATGAAAATCTTGATGGCAGAATTCCTTTAACATTCATTCAATTCATAAAGACATCATGTCTCCAAGGTGAATAACCTTTGGTCATTAGTGAAATTTAGGCAAGGGAAGTTGACAAAATGGAATTATAACTTTAGAAAAAGAATTGGCTCTAAAGAATGCACATGATGGTCCTAGTCCTAAATACATTAGCTATTGGTGGACTACTGGAGATGCTCGTGGACCTGGAGCCGATCGACATGTGTCGACTGGTGAACAAATCAAGAGCAACCCAGGTAGGGGCTTTCCCCTAGTATTGAACAATTGATTTAGAAGCAATACAAAAATAAGGAATCTAACTATTTAATTACAATAAAGTATGATGGGCCTCAAGGATGTTCAGGTAACGTGATTTCTTACCAATGTATTGAATGTCAAAGTGAAGAAATTCAATCAAGCAAGGGTAAATGACAGGAGTCATTATTACTCACTTTAGGTAGCTAAATGTCTCATAATCTAATTTGTAATGCACTTGAATGGATTAACAAGATTCATAGTGTCCATATATACTATCAAGTGAAACCACGACCAAGAGAATGGGCTTGTAATCAATGGGAAAGAAGTCATGCCTGGACAAGTCTACCCAAGAAGAGGACATTATTAGGTGGGAGATTGATTGGGGTGGAACATCTATTAAAAGATAATGATGGTGCCCTAAGGTGAGCTCAATGATAATAAAATATGAACAAAAGGTTAGAAGCTCATGTGATTTTGATTTTCAGTGCAAATACAAACTATGAAAGCAAGGCCCATTAAACCTTTTGGCTTTCAAGCATTCATAGTGATGTAGCTTTTTTGTCCTTTGATGTTGGCTCTTCTAATCATTATGAAGAAGAATTGACCAAAGAGTTGGCTTATTCACCCATTAATAAGGAATATTCACTAGGTTTAGACCTTTGTGAGATAGATTAGGTTTACCTATTGATGAATGTGTCATGATAGCAATCCAACCTATGAGTAAAAGAACTATTAATTCAAATAATTGTTCATTGTGCTTGGTTCAAAAGCAATGATGTGAAACTATCATGTGTAGGATTTTTATTGAAAGCCTTTAAGTTAGAATCCATGCTTAAATGTGACACTTAGGCCAATCATTCACTTGTTGGCCAATAGTAGGGGCTTTGTAGCATAATGGTATATGATCACGAGATCGCCACGTGCCATAAAAAGTTGCATGACATGAGCACTATAAGAAATGACTGTTAAGTATCAATGACAGATAAAATACTTTGTAGTGGACAAAAAACTATGACGAATGATTGTAATTGGCAAAGTGACCCTATTGTCATGCTCCATTGAGATCCTATCATATGTTGTAGTAGATTTGTCCTCTCAAAGACATTGACAACACAAAAGTTTCAAAACACCCCTTGTTCACTTGAGAGCTTTCTTGCTTACTTTCTTGCTTAGCTTCTCACTTATTCTACTTGCTCTAATTATTACGTTACTTCATGTAGCGCTTCATGTGGTATTTTGTGTGATGATTTGTGTAATATTTCTATGATACTTCGGGTGGTGCTGCAAGACTCGTGCTGTACCCCTGGTAGGCTTGCTTAGGTGCAATGCTAAAATTCCTCACATTCTCTGTCACGAAACTTAGATGATGTGTGTGGGAATTATAACACTTTTCCCTTTCTACAAATTGTCATGTTCCACTGAGACCCAACCTCGTATCATAGTGTATGCATCCCCATAAGCCCAAAGATGTTAGAGTTCAAAAATTTCCCTTGTTTACTCGCATCCATTATTAAGGTGGTGGTACCTATTGTGGTCTATATTCATGGCAAAAAAAGTTTCACTTTTTATACCCTATTCACCACTTATCATTGATTGGTTATGGTGGTGGAGTCACTTTATAAGGAGACTTGCCTTCTTTCTTAATGGAATTAGTTGAAATTGTAATCTGCAAGGGGTAATTTGCAGCACAGTGTGACCTATGATAAAGAGCATGTTGGATGGGTCAATATGCACCATGATTTGTGCATGCATGACTGTGGCCTAAGTCATGAACTGAGGTAGTTGCACTCATTGTGGAGCACTAAGCACATGTTTATGCACTGTTACCAAACCATATGTGTCCTTTTGCATCCTTTCCATGTGGCTTATTGGGCCCAAGAAGTGTAACTTTTTTTTGGAGATTTTACGTGGTGGGTAGTTGGCTCAAGGATAATGTGATGTCGTATTTGGATACTTCCCCACTTGGTAGAATTATTACAATATGCAATTCATAAGAGGCAATTTGTAGCACAATATGGCCCACAACAAAATAAGAGTTGAATGATGCAATATGTGCTAAACTTTGTGCATGCTAGGATGTCACCCTAGCTGTGCACTACCATAGCTACAAACAAGGCAAAGCACTTGGTGAACTACAACATTGTTCATGCATGTTGTAGTCAGTCCACTCGTGCCCTAAGACAACTTATGCCCATAGAGAGTGGGTCTATTAAAGTGTAACTTTTGTTTAATTATTGGTACTATAGCTGTCTTGTGCATTGATAAGGTGATGCCATCTCATAGGACTTTTTGATGTTCATGTTTAAAGTGCCACTCTTGTCCCTCTACATTGGACATTATGATGTGTAATTTTACTCACGTTATAGTGAAATTTTTGTGATGCCTTGTGTGCATCATAATGTCCTTCCCATCTATGTTCCTACCATTCATGGTTCGCACACGATGGCATACCATTGGTCGGTGCGACAGCTTCCTTTACACATGTCATTTTGTGCCTGAAACATCAATTATTTTCAAAAATTATCATCACTTGGGACTACTACTATATGGAAGAAGTGTTGCATTAATTGGGACATGACTTGGTGTAATGTAGAATTATCAAACCTTTTTTGCCACTCTATACTTTATTTGGTGCGACATTTTCCTATGTCACAATGAAAATTTAGTGGTGCAAAGTGCACTCTACCATGTGTTTGTTGAGCTTGACATTGCTTCTACTTGGTGTGACATGCAGTGTCAAGCCTCACCAACATGTTGTGTCTTTCTGTGCAAGTGGCATGTATGAGCCCAATAAATGTGAATTGTTAGTTGTAGAATTGCAAGTTTTTAAAGTGATTAACATTATTGAACATGTCAACTATCACATGAAGTCCTACTAGGCACTTTATTTTTTGTATTGCTACCTAGTTGATCCTACCAATAATCATATGCTTTTCTCAAAGATTAAGCTATGCATATGTAAGAATTAACCATTGTAGATTATGAAACTAAGAATGGCTCCTCAAATTAGTTATAATTTGCTTAATTATACATGCTACTAAGATAACCATTATAAATTTAGAGCAAAAACTTGTACTAAACCCGAACTTTTTAAAAGAATACATTTACATTCACCTTGCTCATTGACATTTCATGATGTGTTAGCGAATCACATGACCTCCATGCCAATGATACATCATTAAAATTCCTTGCATATATATGTTTGATGGTTAGATATGGGCCTACCTTGGTAGTGATGCATGACAGAGAATTAGGGTTTGATTCTAGAGAGGGAGCCTAAGAGATAGCTAGCAGATCTAAGGAAGGCTTACACTCAAATTATCTAAACATAACACTGCAAGGTAGTGACATTAAATAACAACATCAAGCTCCATGAGTATGGTAATTGGAATTAGTACAATCTGTATCCACTAATGAGGATCTATTTGAGGGAAATTCTGGTGCTAGTAGCCATGGTATATCCAATGATAGTAGCATATATTGAAGTTGATGTAATTAAAATGGTCTTAGATGGACCTTGGTTTAGGTCAGTTAGTCTTTCTTTTTTTATGCACCACCCACTCTAATCCATTTATTGATGATATGTTCTAGCCTTAGTTGGTTGGGTCACTCCCTCAAAATCATTTCTTTGAAGAAATCAAAGTGCTGACAGAAAGCACATGCTCTAGATAAATAATGTAAGATAAAACAAAGGATTTCTATCCTATTGTATGGACCTTTAAGATTTAACAACAATTCAGAGTGAATGTCATGAGCATTCATATTTCATAGTTAGAGGTGAGATTTTGAATTTATGAAAGATAAACCACTATAAAAGCTTTTTTCAATTATGTTTTTATTAATTAAAAACAAATGTTGAGGGCCTGAAGACAATCATATCTCGTCCTTGTGTCCACCATAAATGATGCTGATGAAAGATAAGTAGAAGTTGCTCTTTTGGACTACATCAGCTCCTTATGAGAAATCAAAGTCTTTGTGTTCCTTGATAAAATAATGGTTGAAGGCTACATCAAACTCTCCTTAAGGAGGTCTATATCATTAAAAGGGCAAAGTTGAAGTGATTTGGAAAGGTCCATTCTTAAGTCCAAAAAAAAATCACACAAAAGTGTGTGAACCTAATCTATATTACTATTGCCTTGGTACTTTATGTGGGATAGTTTGAAGGACTTCATACCCTCGAAATACGTAATGACATTAAGGTAGGAACTATTATTTGCTTTAGAGAAAACTTACTTGTTAACTATAGTAATAACTATAGTTGAATCTGATACAATCAGCACTACCTTGACATTAGGAATTAAATTTCTTTGAAGTTCTATTACTTAAAGAACATAAATAATCTCCATGGCAAAAGCTAAGCAATAAATGAAAGTGTCTCCTACAATAGTGGTAGGTTTATGCAAGTCATCCTATGTAATAATACCAATTCAAACTTCCAAGTCGGCATGCATAGCTATGTCATAATTGAATTTAATCAAACTCTTTGGAGGAGGACTCCAATAAGAGGTAATAAATGGTCCATTGAGGCCTCCAAGACTCCCACATAGTGTGATTAGAGAGTTGTAGCAAACAGTAGTTGTAATATGAATGTTTCATTGAAGTGTAGTTGAATTGAATACCTCTTCCGCATGTGCTTACAAATTCTTATCACATCAAACATGGACTAAAGAGAAAGCAGCACAGTTGACTACTTGAGAAGTTGTACCAAGTCACACATTCATAGACATCCAATATGGAGCTAAAAAAAGGAAGTGGCATCTCTATAGTTAATCCCACCAAACATGAAGCAATTTTTTACAAAGTGGTTTTGACCAGAGTTCTTTCATAATATTACATGCTCAAAATCAATGTTGTAACTCTTCATTCGCAATAGTCCTAAGGACAAAGTTTAGACATCTCAATCCCAATTATAAGAAGCTAGGTGCAAGTAAGAATCAAATTTAATGCTAATTGCCATAAGAAAAGGTTTACCTAAGATTGCACTTGCACTTTCAAAACTCACATAACCTCTTTCCATGATTGATTATATCTCATATATATGATGTTGTATATGGTTCTTCAGTCTAACATTATATCCTTAATCAATTTGAAGTGCAACACATCTATTTTATTCAATTTAGCTCAAGGAGAACACAAAATCTAAAATGCCAAATTAAGTAGGAATAACTTTTAAAATTTTTATGATCCCAAATCTTATGCTTCTTAACCAGCTCTACTGCAAATGTTATATTCTCCACATCCATGTTAAGATAGGTTGGCCAAGTAGCAATAGGAAGAATGCCAAGCTAATTATCCAAAGAAAATGAAATAAAATTACTACAAGATTTGACCAAACTATATTATTTGTGTATAGAGGGTTACAATATTAAGTAAATTACTTGTATGAGATGCACTGTGAGGAATATACAAAATTTTATTTGTCATGATAAATTTGTGAATGCTGGACAGATTCCACAAATACTCATCTTGAGAAATAATTTTCCTACAGCGTTTTCCATTAAATGCTAACTGTCAAGTCAGCAAACCACAAAGTTCATGTCCCCTATAGTCCTTATATAGAGTTACCCTTTCATAATAGACATAATGTATTATGCTATTGTCTCCACTAGTAACAACAAACATTTCCTTCAACTTTGCAATAGTGTGGCTAAGAAATAATGTGTGGGCTAAGTAATAAGTAAGAATAGTAGCAAACAATGTGTTAATCATTACAATACAACCTACAATCAATAATGACCTTATCATCCACCTTAACAAACAATTTTTAGCATCATTAAAAATGAAATTGAAGTATTTTTGTCAATAGTTAGGTTGTAGCAATTGGTATGCATAGATATTGAATTGATAGGTTTGATGCATATATCGTTTTTCTATAATAATCTTCTTACACTTATTGTCCATCACCTTACTAAATATACTCTTAATTTTTTTTAATTCACCATCTAACCTGAGTGATTCCTATACTACTCCATGATATCATTAATGTTTCTTATAGTAGAATAAGTTATAGGTGCATAAATCATGACATCATCAAAATATAGTAGTTATGTAATCATAGGGGAAGAAAGGTTAACTCTAAACCAAATTAAGGTAACATGATCGAGCTAGTACTGAATAAGTCATGAGAGAAACTCAGAATACAATAGTAAAGTTGAATTGTGAGAGAGGACATCCTTACCTAAGACCACTAGTATCTTTGATAGATAGATACCATTAAACATAATATGAAATCTTGATGAATTGAAACAGACCTCAATCTAATCACAACATAGATTGAGGAACTACAAATGCTTAAGCATTTTTATCACAAATTTTCAATTTTCCTTATCATAAGCCTTGTTCATATTGAATTTTAGCTTAGTCAAACCTTCTTTGGAAGTAGATTTGTGCAACTAGGTGGCTATTTTCTATTCCAAAAGAATATTATTAGATAAATTAGGGCCTAGAACAAAAATAACTTACTCTATGATAATGATCTTAGAAAGCACCACCTTTAGTTTAGCCACAAAAATGTTTGTAATTACTTTGTAAACCTTGTCATAGAGGCTAATGACCCTAAATTTCCTAGGTTTGGAATCTTTTTGGGCTTTACGGATGGTTAAGACCAATCTATTTTTCCTTGCTTTTGCCATAATGCTATCTTTAAGGAATTATTTCACGATTATAATAATGTCCAACTATAAGATCTTTTGATAACCAAGCACAAACTCATATGAGATGACATCCCTATTAGGGGATTTATTTTTTTTGATGGACATAACCATAGATCTAATTACATCATCATTGACTGGATCTAAAGGTGTAGCCACCATTCACTATCAATAGTTCTCAAAGGATGGGAGGGTAAAGGAGGCTCATACTGCATATAGCTACATTAGTCCTTGTTTAAAAACTACACAAGAATTTCCTAAATTTAAGCTTGGAGGCCACAAATTCCCTAATATCATTTAAAAGTTTGTCGATATAGTTGACCTTAAAAGAAGTGCTATCTACCACATGAAAAAAAACACGTGTTTTCATCCTCATGGGTGGCACAATTAAGCTTAGCACATTACCACCACCATGCTTCTTCTAAAGTAATGCCTATGTGATAGGAAGGAATGCAATTTTCTAAAAGATCATATTTCAGCTTAGTTTAGCACTTCATAGGTTCTTTAAGTTGAAGCTCCTAGATTTATTATTCCAACTGGCATGGATACTAATAGCATTTCAAAAATTTATTACAGAGTATTTATTTAATGCTGCAAAATTTTGTTAAATTTAGTACACAGACTATCCATAGGTTTTCCTTTAATTGTTCTTTTTCAAACTACATTCACTACACTAGTTGATTGGGGAAAGTATAATTAGATCCTTTCAAATTAGGTTCTTCTTTTATTTTTACCTCATAATGACTATCTAAACTATATAAGTGATATGCAATGGTTTGAGCTTATACGAGGGAAATATGTAATAGTGGTACTAAAAAAGGCTTGCACATCATTGATATTAACAAAAAACTCTTTCAATATTTCATGGATATTAGCTTTCCCTTCTTGTTATTGCACCAACTAAATCAATTTCGAATAACACCCAAGTTAGTTAGATCCAATTCTTCAATAATGTAGAGAATTCATATTAAATCTTACTACTGTTGATTTTTTTCCATTTTTTCTCTTCTTATTCAAGTAAGGCAATAAATGCCCCTATAATAAGTAGCATTCCACCAAGCTTTGTATTATTTTTAATCTAGTCACAAGCTATTTAGTTGTTTATATAGTCTTTTGATACTACCAAATATTATTACTACAAGATCTTACCAAGATATTAACCACCTAGATGGTGATTCAATTCTTCCATAATACTACAATGGGACCAATTAACATGATTGAAGAATGAACAAAGGACTTCCGATTTGTCCCAAAAGTTGATCTAACTCACACCAATTAAAGGTCTCCACATGAGTTTTCAAATGCAAAGCCCTATATTTTCTTACCAACTACTTCAAATAGCCATCATATTTCATTACCTTAATCCCATATATATTTTTCACTACAAATAAAATGATAATTTATTAGAAAAAATAAATTACCCTTAGTAATAATGGTGCCCTTTTTTCATACCTTATCCATGCCAAATCTACTTTTTAGAGGCATAACAATTCTAGAATAGCACATACAATTAAGACAAATCATGAAATTAATCACATAATTTGGATACAACAAGCTTTCCCAATCAAAGTTCCTCAAGTTCATGTTAATAAGATAGTAACCTAACTAACTATGTTGCACCCCCTCTCAATCAAACAAATAACATATGACCAAAACCATCTTAATAATAACAAAATAGTATATTGAAGACCATCTACTATAGTAACCACCCACAACCATAGCCTAATAATGCTATATCCTGACTTACTTTACAATTAGGTTACACCTGCTACAAATGTTGGAGTGCCTAATCTTCCCATTTGGGAATGTACCAATAACTTTTGAACAAACTATTTACATCCACTATTACTTTATATTCATAGTTGCACCAATCCTCGTATCTTTTTACAAAGCATTCCAAATCTTCACTTGAGGTAAAAGTTGAGTCTAGCACCCAACCATGTTGCCACATTTAAGAAAGTAATTTACTTCCTATCTTGCACAACAATGAGTCCAAATGGAACAAATGAGAGTTTCCAACATAGTATACATGACTAAATATTGCTTACTTGGCCTCTAGACATAACTTCTCATGCCTAGTTTAACTCATAACCAATAAGTCACCCTTACAAATACATCAAATAGTTTTTACACTCAAGAGGTGAGGTGTGCTTACCGCTCTAATTTGAATAGTACTTGATTTGTAGCCACCCACATCTTTGAGAAAATTATTTGCTGATCACCCATAGTACAATTCAGAGTGGTTGATCTATACATTCAAAATTCAAGGTTCCTCTCAATTGAAGTTGACTAAACAAAGGCACGCATGACTGAAACTATATTTACTACAATAACAAAATATGTAAAGAAACATCTTCCACACAATTGCATAAACTTATTTTGATGAACTACTACTTAAGCAATCTCCATCCATATCCTACAAATCATAACTTAGTAGGCAAGATGGTTGTGTCAACATTTTGCTTGAGTGCCAATTATTTTAGACAAAGTAATGACTCCAACCCCATTGATACTAATACTAATTATAACATAATCATTGGTCTTACTTAGATATTTGCAAGTCCAAGTTGAGGTAGGGACTCTCATTCGAATAAATAATTTGACAAAATTCATATAGGTCCACCAAATGAAGTTATTTCTTAAAGCCAACAAACTATAATGTATAGTTAGCACCTTTGTAGTATAATGATACAAAAAGCTCTATTTATCATAATAATTCTTTTAATGACTAGTTTTTGAGACTCTTAAGGCATGTTAGAGTTGTTGCTATATGAGAAGTGATTACATCAGTCTATATAATAACAACCAACCTAGCTTAACGACCTTTTCTTAGCAAAAATGTTGAGCACAGAACATGAAATCTATAGAAGCTTTTAGTTTCTCAAACCAACCTCAATTAAGTGTAGCCCCAACAGTTGACCTTACTCCTTATTGCCTATCTTAAACTTTCCACTACTATGAATAATGGAGAAATTTGTAAGGCTATTATTAGCCATAGCTAATATAAAAGCTATCTATCATCCCCCACCTTACAGGCATTATCATGCTCGAGCCTAGCTTAATCCATAATATGAAAATACTCCCAAAGCAAGTAATCTTATACATCCAAAAATCTAGATATGTAAACTTCATATAAAAGTGCAAAAGTAATAATGCAAACAACCACTTTGCCCTTCTCCACCCTACTCATAGTATCCTTTATTCACATTAAAGTAAAACCGTTAGTAATCGCAAATACACTTTACAAGTGATCCCAATAATAACATAGCCATATGATCATCCTTTGAATTTCTTTGATAAGTAAAACCATTGTTCAATGCTCTACCAAATCTTATATTCACCTATCCTACCATAACTATTTGTTTTTTATTTTCCAAATTACTCAGGCATTCCTATTCTCTTTATACAATTTTTGTTTTCCTTAGCAAAAATCATTCAATTGTGCATTTTCCCTTTTCAAAGGAACCAAGTAGGACCACTTCAATGGATGAACTAACCATCCATCAGAGAATCCCTTTTAGCTTTGTCAATGCATAATAGATTCTATATGTCCCAATACACAAGTGAGAGCAATAGAAAATGAATGTAGGTTGAAGCACACATAATCACTAAAGTACTAGGTTTAAATTTAATTGTCCATATGTCTAACCCTAAATTGTCATGTCCATGACCCAAAATCTTCTAAAATGGCAACACCTATGCTAGAATATTTTGGTATATTCTTGAAAAGACAAATGACCTTTGTACACTATATCTTTAGAAGTTGAAGTAGTGGTAGTGAGTTTGTCATTCACATGCCTCATTTGATAGATGTATTTCAAGATTAGTTATGAAAGAGGTATCCTTTGGTGCCAACATCTTAGCATTTGAATAAGTTGGTCTCTATGAGTAGTTCATAAAAGGAGCTCCTATCAATGTCAGATTAACAATGCTCATTCTCCCTCAATTGAGCACCTGCATAAAGTGGACTTTAACTTGGTTAAGTGATTCAAGTTTGTTATTTTAAGAATTATCTTCCATGACCACTATAACATTTCCAAAAGTTACCTTTGTGTAGCCACATAAATCACCCAAATTAGCACCTTTGGAACATGGAGACTTCTTTTATGAGTGGATATATAATTCAATATGTTCATTCCAATTGAGTTCATTATTTGATGAAATTAGTTTTTCCTCTTGCAACCATGTCCCTGATTCTCTAAGAAATTGCAATATTAATGCACCATGTAGCCCCAAGAAAGCACCTACATTAACATCAAACATATTCAAGTCACTGTAAGCTTTGTCTAACTATTACTCTTCCATTTATAGTCCTGCATTCCTCTATGCACTTCCCTAAATTCTATCACCACTAGCTGTAAGAGCTCAAACTACCAGGATAATCCCAAATTTTGGAATGTTGAATTAGGGGCTGCTAGGATTAGAAGTATCACCAACTATGTTTTAAATGTCGTCATTGATATTTGTGATTGGGATAATTCTACCACACCACCCTTCATTTTGTTTACAATCTTACTAGATTTAATTCCCACCATGGATCATTTCACCTCACTATGTACTCAGACGATTATGAATTCCAAGTCTATTTCAAAATTTGTTTGAACTAGAATAAAACATTAAGATGCCCAAACTATCATTTTAATAACTTGTCAACATTAGCTAAAAACAAACTTCGCCAATGTTGTCTTCATCCACCACCATCCTTTCCCCTCCTTCAGTTGCTAGTGTCATTGACCAACAAATTGTATGTCACCTTTTGTACATATGACACCATCCCCCATATCCACTACACTCATCTTCCATATTTGTATGTCTTTGTACATCTACAGCGTTGGGTTCCTTGATAAAGAAATGATTGAGTCCTATATCTTGCTCTCTTTAAGGATTTTAATATATAAAATTAGTAAAAAACACTAAGTTGAATTAATTTGGGAAGGACCATTACCCAGTTCCAAATAAAATCATACAAAAATCCATGTTTAGTGACCCAACTCATAGCAATGTTACCTTAGGACTTTTTGGGACATAGTTTGAAGACTACATATACTAAATATATGCAATAACACTATGATAAGGACTTCTATTTGCATTAGACAACTAGTTCACTGCAATAATAAGTGTAATAGAATCTAATTCAATCAATACTATCTAGAAATTAGAAAGTAGTATTCTAAGTGTTCCATTACTTCAAAAATGGCAAACGTCTCCAAGGTAGAAGCTTAACTTTAAACTAATGTTTTGTTATAATAGTAATAGGCCTACTCATGTCATCCTAAATAATAATACCAATTCCAACAACCCAACTCATTAAAAGAGGAGTCCAATAAAAGGTAAACAATAGCTCAAAAAAGCCATTGGAACTCACATTAAATGAAGATGGAGAGTTGAACAAAGCAACAATAGTAATAGCAGCAATTTAATATTTCTTTGGAGGTCAGTTGAATTAAGAGCCTTACTTGTAAGTTCTTACAAATTCTTGTTAAGACAAAGGTGAAATAATGCCAAAGTAGTAAACTAAATCATATTAAAAGTAGTAGCCACCTAGAAATTCATAGACATCTAGTTAAGAACCTCATTTAATGAAGGAACGACCCTACCATTCATCCTACCATGCTTGAAACTATCATTTGTGAAGATACCATTTCAACCTCATGAACAAAGCCCTGACATGTTAGACGCTTTTACATAAACCTAGGAGTGAGATGGAAGAAGATTTAATATTAATCACCACAATAAGACGTTATCCTGAGGCTACACCTACACTTTTTGAATCAATGTGATGTCCTTCGTAATAGATTACTGGTTTTTATGAATGTTGGTGTAAATGGTCTTTGAATCTAGCACCATATTCTAACTAAGTAGAAGTGCAACACAAACCTTTCATTTTCTTTATCTTAAGAGGATTATAGAATCAAAATACCAAATTAGGCAAAAATATATTCTATATTTTAATGTGATCCCACACACCATGGCCCTTAACCAACTCCACTACAACTATTAAATGGTCCATGTCCATGTTAAGATAGGTTGGCCACAAAGCAATAGGAAGGATGCCAAGCTAATTGTCCAACAAGAATGAATAACTTATATTTAATAGATGCACCATGTGGCGTATAGAAAGTAATTCTTGTCATAGAGTACTTAGACCTAAAGGATTGAACCCATAAATAGTGTTTCCCAGCCATAACTTGTCAAGAGTATTTTGTAATAATTTCTAATTGCCAGGTTCACAAACTCTTAATTTTGAGTCCCTCACACTTCTTAGGAAGAGTTGGTATGCCATAACGGGCATTGTGTATTATGTTGTTGACATCTGAGCTACTCTATAAGTAATGATGCATCAATTTCTCTAGCTCTACAAGAGTACCACTCATAATAAATGAGTGAACTAAGTAATACAAAAGAACAATGACTAACACTGAGTTTATCATGATAATAAGACCCACCATCGATAGTGACCTGATCATCCATCTTGACACAATTTTTAACATGATTAATATGGAAAGTAAAGTCTTTTTTATAGTTTAGTTGCTATAATTAGTAAGCTTAGATATTTTAATTGAGTTACTTAACATATGTAATTTTCTTATTATCATCTTCCTTTGCTTGAGTCCCATCCCATTCTTAAATAATACTATGGATTCATTAAGATTCACCACCTAACCTAAGTCATGCCCATACTACTCCATAATATCCTGAATCCTGAATGGTCATCACTATGACAGAAATTACAGGTGCATAAATCATGATGTCATCAACAAACAAAAACTGTGTTATCATAGGGGAGGATGGGTTAATCCCAAACGTAATGTACAAGTGTTTTTATGTTGGTATTGAATAAGCTTTGCGAGATACTCAAACATAATTACAAAAGGTATACTAAGAGCAAACATTCCTAACTAAGACCCTTGGCTGCTTCACTCCATTATAGATGGGTACTATTAAAAATAATCTAACCTCTCATTGCAATGATACAAGCCTTAATCCAATCACACGAACAAAGTTCAGAACTACAAATGTTTTAGCATATCTAGCACAAATTTCCAGTTGACTCACTTTGGAAATAAAAAAGTGTGTAGGGCCAACCATTTCATGTGTTAAGAATATCTTAATAGATATAGCATGGGTTGGTATAAAAGCCTCTTTTTTCTAGTTGTAATATTAGAAAGCACCATCTTCAATCTAGCCATCAAACATTTGTTCACCACTTTACAAATCACAAAACAAAGGCTAATGAGCCTAAAATGCCCTGAATTAGATGCACCTTGAAATTTAGGAATATAAATGACTAGTGTATCTTTCTAGTGTTTAAGAATAAAGTTGTGATTAAAGAATGGTTTCATAGCTGTGACATTATCCACCTATGCTACCATCCAATAACTTTGCAGAAATTTAGTAGAGATGCCATCTACACAATGGGATCTATTTCTTTTTTAGATGATGCCACACTTCTAATCTCACCATCATTGACTGGAGCCACAAGTGTGGCTTCTTGATCAGTATTGATAGTTCTCAAAGGTTGAAAAGATAAAGGAGGCTCATATTGCCCATGACTAGACCATGTCTTGCTAAAATGCTACATAAGAATGTCTTTGATCTCAATTTTGGATGCCACCAATTTCTCGCTTTGATTTTTAATCTAATGGAGATAGGTGGTCCTAGATGTCGAAGTAGTTGCTACCTGGAAAAAGCATGTGTTCTAATTTCCATGGGTGGCCCAATGAAGCTTGGCATGCTTCCACCGCCATGTTTCTTCTAAAGCCATGACATTTAATAGAAAGCAATATGTTGTGCCGAATGATTGTATTCTAGCTCAATTAAGCCATTCTCAAATTCCTTATGTTTAAGCTCTTAGATTTCTATTCTAATTACTAATTCTTATTAAGGATATTACCAGCTTCACTCCATTTCTTCAATGGTGATAAAGCTTTGCTAAATTTAGAGGATAAGTTATTTATAGAGTTACCTTTAACAATCATTCCCCAAGTTGGATACGAAACTTTAATTGATTATGGAAAGGATAAAAAGATGTTTTTAGACTAAGTTCTTTTACCAGTTTTACCCAATAAGGATTATTTAAATTGTTTAAGTATTGGACAGTGATTTGAGCCAATGCGAGGAAGATGTGTTATTGTAATACTCAGGAAGGCTTATATACCATCAATATGCATGAAAGCACTATCCAATCTTTCATAGATATAGGCATTCCCCTCATTATTAAGCAAGGATATCCTTTCGAGTTCCTTGATAAAGAAATGATTGAATCTCACATCATACTCTCTTGAAAAAGGTTCATACATATAATTAATAAAATGATAGTTGATGTAGTTTAGGAAGGGGCATTCCCTTATCCCAAAAAAAATCAAACAAGAGTATGTGCAGGGTGACCCAGTCCACATTAATATTTCATTAGCACTTCACAAGGGACAGTTTTAAACACTTCATACTCTGAAAATATACAATAACATAATGGTAGGAACAATTGTTTTCTATGGACAAATGCAATAGGTTCACTATAATAATTATTATGGCAAAATCTAATTCAATCACAATTCCAAAAACATTAAGAAGTTCCATTGCTTAGATAATAGTAATGGTCTCCATGACAAAAGCTAAACTTGAAATAGAAGTATTTTTTATAATAACGATAGGTCAAGGCATTTCATCCCAATAATAATACCAATTCCAGCAATGAAGTCATCATGCACAACTATGTCACAATCTAATAAGAAGCAACCCTCTTTGGGTTCCTTGATAAAGTAATGGAGAAAGCCTATATCATGCTCTCCTTAAGAAGTTTCATAAATAAATTCAGCAAAAAGACAAAGTTGAAGCTATTTGAGAAGGGGCATCCCCATATCCAACTAAATTCACACAAAAGTGTGTGATAAGCAACCTAATTTGTAGCTTTATTGCCATGCATTTATGTGGGATAGTTTGAGAGATTACATACCCTAAAAATATGTAATAGCACTATGGTTGCTACTTCTATTTTCTTTGGACAAGAGCTAATAGTTTGATTGTATTAGAGGTTGATTTTATTACTAATGTCTAGACATTAAGAAGTAACATTCTAAGGAGTTCCATATCTTTAAAACTAACAATTCTCATCTCTTCCCAAATAATAATAGCAATTTTGGTGATGAGGTCATCTTGCACACCTGTATTACGATTGATATTAACCCAACTCATTGAAAGGGGAGTCCAAAAAGAGGAAAGAAATTTCCTGTAGAGGCTATTAGAGCTCACATTAGAAAAAGTTGAAGAGTTGAAACAGGTAGTAGTAATGGAAGCAATTAGAATATTTCTTTGGAATGTAGCTAATTTGAGAACCTTAACTACATTTGTTTGCAAGTTCCTATTAAGCCAAAGGTGAAATAATGCAAAAGAAGTGAAATTAATCATATAAGTACTATTATCCATTTACACAATCATAGACATCAAATTAAGAAGCTAAATTAATGAAGTAACATCCCTATCATTGACCCCATCAAGCATGAAATAGACTTTTGTGAAGATACTGGACTAGAATTCTTTTGAACTATGACACTCTCAGAAATAATATTAAAAATCTTCAGTCCCATTGCAAGCCCACAAAAAAGCTCTAACATCTCAATACATCTTGTACAAAGCCAAGAGTAAGAAGGAGGCAGATTTAACATTAATCTCCACAAGAAGGCATTAACTTGAGGTTGCACGTTCACTTTCCAAACATACACAACCTCCTTTTTAGTAGAATTATTACTCGTATGAATGCTTTTATAAATGGTCTTTGATTCCATCACCTTATCCTCACTTGATTTGAAGCACAAAAAATCGCTTTCATTTGACTTACCTTAAAGGGAATATACAATCCAAAATACCAAATCAAGCACAAATAATTTTTTAATTTAAATATGATACCACACTCGTGCTCCTTAGCTAACTCCACTACAAGTGTTGGATGGACTATCTCCATGATAACATAGACTTGCCATGAACCAAGAGGAAGGATGCCAAGCCAATTATCTAACAAGAATGAAACAAAGTTATTATTTAATTTGCATGTATGTGATGCACTGCATGACATATAGAAGGTATTGCTTATCATAAAGTACTTGGATCTCATAGATTGAAGCCATAAATATATTTTTAGAGCTACAAGCTGCCAATAATGTTTTGCAATCAATGCTAACTATCAGGTTGACAAACTCCAAATTTTGAGTCCCTCACAATACCTAGGAAGAGTTTTCATTTCCTAGTAAGCATAATGTATTATGCTACAAACATTTGAACTACTTAATAGGTAATGGCTCATCAATTTTTTTAACCTTGCAATAGTGCCACTCAAAATTTCTGAGTGAGCTAAGTATTACAAAGGAATAGCATCAAACATTTAGTTTATCATGACAATATGACCCATCATTGATAGACCTAATCATCCAACTTGATAGAATTTTCAACATGATTAATAGTGAAATTGAAGTCATTTTCTTATAATTTTTTTACTACAATTGGTGTGCCTAGATATTTCAATTGAGCAACTTCATGTAAATGTAATTTCCTCATTATAATATTCCTTTGCTTGCATGTTATCCCCTTATTTAAAATACTTTAGATTTGTTGAGCTTCATCTCTTGACCTGAGTGATGCTAATTCTACTCCATAATATACTGAATGGTCCTCACTATGACACAAGTTATTGATGCATAAATCATGATGTCATTAGCATACAGAAGGCTTTTTATTATAGAGGAGGAAGTACCAATCTTGAACCCAATTAGGGTAGCTTGCTCAAGCTAGTACTGAATAAGCCATGAGAGATGCTTAAACACAATTGTTAAAAGGCATGGTAAGAGTAAACATACGTACCTAAGACCCCTGGCTACTTCAATCAACTATAGGTAGTTGCCATTAAACATAATCCCAAGTCTTGGTCCAACCATACAAGTCATATTCTAATTACACCAAAGAGTTAGGAATTACATATGCTTTAGCATATCCATCACAAATTTCTAATTGACCTAGTCATAATCTTGGCCATATCTTGCTTAGGGTTCCTTGATAAAGAGAAGATAGAACCTTACATCACACTCTATTATATAGAGGTTCATGTATAAAATAAAAAAAGGTAATGGTGTAGTAGTTTGGGAAGGGGCATTCTCCCAAACAAAATCATATAAAAAGAGGGTGATGCAAAACCTAGTCAGCTACATAGTTGCCTTGACACTTTATATGAGATAGTTTTAAAAGCTACATACATTGCACAATGGTAATTGCACTATGATAGGTACCCTACTCATTATAGATGTAAGTAGCTACTTCACTTTCACAATAACTATTGAAGACTCTGATTCAATCTCTAATGCAAGAATATTAGGAAGTAGTATTCTAAGAAGCTCCATAGCTTCAGGAATAACAATAATTTCCTTGGTAGATACTAAACCTTAAATCCATGCTCTACCAATAACAATAATAGGCTTACCTAAGTCATCCCAAATAACTATACCAATTTCGTTATTTAGCTTATCTTAGACAACTGTGTCGCAATTGAGCTTAACCCACCCCATTAGAGGAGCCCAATAAGAGGTAAAAATAGTCCTAGAAGGCTGTTGGAAGTCCCTTTAGATGGGATTAAAGAAATGGGACATGCAGCTATGACAACTATAGTAAATGAAAACTCCTTCGAAGTGCAGCCTAGTTAAGCACCTTGCCCACATGTGCTTACAAATTTCTATTAAACTAAAGGTGATATAGCATTAAAATGACAAATGTAATTGCATGAGATGTTGTTAAGAGCCATATATTCACCACCACCTATTCATGAAGCAAACTTAAAGAACTAAAATCCTTATCATTAACCCTATTAAGCATATGCTTAGTATGTATGAAGTTGCTCAGTCAAAATTCTTTCATCGTATGAAATTATGATGAGCTATGTTGTCATCCTCTTTCACCTTATAACCCATGCACAAAGCACTTGTATCTCAATATTTCTTGTACATAGCTGGGAGCGAGCAGGAAGTAAATAAAAATTTAGTTTCCTCTTGGAGAAAATGACCCATTGTTGCAACTATATTTTCTAAACCCACACAACTTCCTTTATTTTCAAATATTGGCTCATATACATGATATTATAAATGATTTTTTATTCTAGCATCATGTCCTCACTATGTTTGAAGTACAACACATCACTTTCAATTGATTTAGCCTAAGAGGAATGTATAATCCAAAACACCAAAGTAGATACAAAATAATTTTGTCCAAGGTACCATAATACTAAGTGACTAACATGCATGCAAAGCACCATAAATCATTTAGAAATTATTATTTATCACAAAATGCGTAGATCTAAATGCCTGAACCCATAAACCAACTTCTTGGGCCATAACCTAGCTATAATGCTTTGTATTGAAACTGATTTCTAGCTTGCATAACATATAGCATTACCAACATCAATTTCTCCAACTCATCAATTATGTTGTTTAGAATTAAGGAATGGCTAAATAATATGCAAGAATAATAATGAGCATAGAGTCGATCATGACAATATGCCTTATCATTAATAAAAACCTGATCCTCTACCTTGATACACAGGTTTCAATTCAATCAATAATGAATTTGATGTCTTTTTTTGAAATTTAGTTACTACAATATGCATGCCTAAATAATTTAATTTAGTAGCCTAACTCGTATGTAACTTTCATGTTAACATCTTTCTTCATTTGCATTCCACCCTTTTGTTGGAAAATATTATGGATTTGTTAAGATTTATCACCTGACTAGTGTGTTGCCCATACTTTTTCATAATGTCTCAAATGGTCTGCACTATAGAATAAGTTGTTGGTTCATAGATCAAAATGTCATCAATAAATAGAAGGCGAGTAATCATTGAGGAGGAAGGGCTAATCCAAATCTCAAATGAGGCATCTTGCTTTACATGATACTTAATGAGCTAAGAGAGATACTCAGATGCAATGGTAAAAACATATAGTGACCCCTAATAGCTTCAATCCACTAAAGATAGATCCTATTAAATATAATCCCAAATCTTGATGTAGTGATGCAAGCCTAAATCCAATCACACCAAAGAAGAAAACCATAAATGCTTTAAAATATCGAGCATAAATTTTCAATTTACTTTCGCATAAGCCTTGTCAATGTCTAGCATTAGCGCCATGAAATCATATTTGAAAGAAGATAAGTTATGGACAACCATCTCCTATGCCAAAAATATATTTTTAGATATTGACAACCAAGCACAAAAGACACTTAATCCTTGGTAATAATTTCTAGAACCACCATCTTAGTCCACTAACCAAATGTTTAGCCACAACTTTGTATATCACATTGGAAAGATTAATGGTTTGAACTATTCAATTTTTGAAGCATCTTGAAAATAAGGAATTAGAATGACCAATGCATCTTTCTACCTTTTGGGCATACAGTAATCTTTAAAGATTTGTTTCACAAGTGTGACAATATCTACCTAAGTAATGGTCAAATATTCAAGAACAAACTCTATAGAGAAGCCACCCACACTTGGGACCTTGTTTTCTTTTGATAGACATAATAGGATTCTTGATATCATCATTGTTGATTAGGGCCACAAGACTTGTCACTTGCTTATTCTTGATAGCTCTCAAAGGCTAGTAAGGTAGGGGAGGTTTAGATCCCTAAAACTATAGCACTTCTTACTAAGGACTTGCAAGAGTAAATCCTTAATCTCAATTGTGGTAGCCACTAATTCCTCACAATCATTGTTAAGATGATTGTATGATTACTTCTATATGTAGAAGTAGTTGCTTCACAAAAAACCATGCGTTTTGATTTCCAAGGTTGGCTTAATGAAGCTTGGCATTATCACCACCATGCTTCATCAAAAGTCATAGCTTCGTGGTAAGAGACAATACATTGTGCCAAATGATAATGTTCTAGCTCCATTAACCCAATCTCGGATTCCTTAAGTTGAAGCTCCTGAATCTACTACTCCAATTAGTGAAGCTTATTAAGAATATTATGAAGTTTAGCTAAACTCCATTTCTTTAAATTTAATAATGCTCTACTAAATTTAGAAGATAGACTATCGATAAGGTTCCATCTGATAATTCTATTCCAAGTTGCAAGCATAATATTAGTTGAATATGGAATTGATAATCACAAGTTTTCAAACTAGGTTCCCACATCGGTTTTATTCAATAACATTTGTCAAAACTAAATCAGGAGAGTGCAATGTTTTAAGCTAATATGAGGAAGATGTGTTAGTGTAGTATTTGACAATGATTGTATACCATCAATATTTATAAATGCTTCATCTATTCTTTCATATATACGTGTGTTTCCCACCATATTGTACTCTAAGTGAACATTTTCACAAAAAATCCCAAGTTAGTCAAATCATAATCATGAATGAAGCTTGCAAACTCATACAGAGCCAGATTACTATTGATATTGTTTCCTTCTTTCTTATTCTATGCAAGTAATATAGTGAAATCCCCATCAATAATCAATGGTCCACTAAGCTTTGTAGATACCCTAATTTGGTCTTAAGCTACCTAGTGGATCACATACTCTTTTGATGCATACACCACATAATGCTCCCATAAAAGTACAATAACCCTTAACAATTTGATTGAAGATTAGATAAAGTAATTCCAATTGCTAACCAAACGTTGATCCACCTCATGCCTAAGAAAGTTCACCATCTGAATTTCCAACAAGGAAATAACAAACACCTTGTTTTTTCTTACCTATTATTATAAGAAGCTACAATAATTCATCACTTTAATCACTTGAATGTCACACACTACAAATGCAACCATATATTAATAGTAGACAAGCATGCACCTAAGAAAATTACATGCCTCTATAGCACTCCCAATCATGTCAGATATAAATTTAAATGCACTATTCTTTCACAACAACACCTGAGACTCAAACACCAATAGATGGAATAATCTTAGAAAGATGGTTGAAACACTTGGCTACTATTTGCATTTAAGCAAATATTCCAACTCATATTTGAGGTCCTACCATAAAGACATCCTTTTCTATCTTAATAATAAAGTACTAATTCTAGGCAACTAAAGAACCTCTAACCCATGTAAGAGTTTTGTTCAAGCATTTCCATGACCTACCCATAAAGGTGCTTCTCAAAAATAGCATATGATTACTCTAATGTTTTCTCTACTATAGTAAATGATTGTACACAACCTTCTTAGATGCATAGAAATTTTTGAATGGCTAAATATTTGTAGCTTCCTAGGCAAGGTAATTTTGAACAAAAGCATTCAAATAAGCTAACCAATGAGCAGTCATTAAATGAGATAGCCATATAGACTAATAACCACCACTACTTATAATATCTCTTTGAATTTTGCATAGAATATATCTTTAAGAATTCGACATCTTCTCTATTGAACATTTTAGTCCTCCCTCTACTACAAACATCAAAGATGTTTGTGTTCTTCTTAATCTCCATATCCCAACAAAACTTAATTTTTCTTTTGCCCACCTTATAGCTATACCCAAGCTCGAGCTAAGCTTGAACCTTATACAACAATATGATCACAATGTAAGTAATCAAAATCCTCTTGTTTCTGTGCCAAGTGAACTTATCATGATCAGCAGCCTGAGAGCAAATAAAAATTCTAAAGTTACAAGCCAAGAAAGAAGGCTTACATGCTTATCTACTATCTTAAATTAAGAAAATATTCTAGCAACCATATGAGGTTATCCTCCTAAAGATAACCTCCTTTTCCTTAAAATTAAGGTATCGATTATAAGAAACTGAAGAAGCTCTTTCCTATATAATAATTCTATCCAAGCAATTCCATTGCCATATACTAAACAAGTTTCTTAAAAGTAAAACATCATTCATTACCCTTAATTTGCCCTTGTTATAGTAAACTAATGTACGCAAGCTTTTTTGATGCATAGAAAATCTTTTCTTGGTTGAATATCTATGGCTTCCTAGATTTGCTAATTAAGAATTTTGCATAAAAGCATTTAAATAAGCTAGCCAATAAAAACTCATCAAATATGATAGCCACATATATTGACAACCATCGCTACACATAATATCTCCAAAATTCTATATAGAATCCTTCTCTAACAACCGTGCATCCCCTTTATTGCCATTTTGAGTAATTCCTTAACTACAAAAACTTGAAAAATTTGTATTTTAATTAATCATCATATCCCTACCAAACATAATGTTGGTTCTCACAACCTAATAATAGTAGCCATACTTAAGTCATGCTTGAAGCTTATCTAACAAGATCATCATTGAGCAGGTAAAAAAAACCCTAGTTTCTATGCCAAGTGAAGTTCACATGATCGGTAGCAATGCAACAATGAGTGTAGTAAAATAAATATTTCTTTGCCCCTATCTACCCCTATCAAAATATCCTAAATTCAAGAAAAGTAAAGCCAAAAATAATACCAAGTATAGTTTCCAAGTACATCCTATAACACCATAGATATAAGTAGTTCTTCAGATGGTCCAAGTAAGAAGAAGCCATTGCTTTATATTCATCCAATTCCATGTTTTTTGTAATACCACCATTTTTTTTTGTTTTTTAATTTTCAAACTTTCCTAAGAGAATCCCCTTCTTTTACTCTTAATTTTCTTTATCATCTCCAAATCATTCTATAATGCTTTTGCCCCTTTCTCTTATTCTAGGTGGTCATACAATAGTGGATGAAATATGATTACCATAGACTTTCACCTACAATTTCAAAATCTACACCTTAATCCTTGAATAATCACTTGGGCCATCATCCACAACCTTGTTAATTTATGAACAATGCTTTTTATTTATATTAATTTCATATTCTCCATGTACCTTTTATTTTTGTACCCACTCCATCTTAGATGAATTCCCTCTATGCCCAACATTCTTGGATTAGGATGTGCCCTTTTGCACAACTCACTCTTTATCTTCCAACTTGTAATGCTTGCTAAACTCCTACCTTCTTTGCTCTTTATGATTCACATTGCTCATCTATTGTGTTGTAGTAAACACTCTTCTCTTCCTAGGTTGTAATACCATCTATAGTCTTAAACCAGACATTTCTCATCATGAGCATTTGTTTACAATTGCACCCCATTCTTTTCATGATCAAGTTTTTTCTTAAAAGGACAAAAGCTCTTGACTTCAATAGCATTATTAATTGGCTTGGTAGATGTACATATACATGATGCATGTCCCACTTTGCCATAAGTGAAGTTGATAAAGAGTAATCCCTCATAATCAAGCCTCTAAAAAGGGTGACCCAATGATTCATTCAATCACATACCCATTATAAGCAACTTTGTAAGTCAGTTCTCACATAAACTCATATAAAAGATGACCGTTGCATCTCAGCCATCCAACCAACAATCTGAAGAGGCTCACCCATGGCTTTAGCAATGCACAAAATGTTTCCCCATGTCCCAATACATAAGAGAAATTACCAAAAAAATGAACCCAAATAAGACCAAAAATAACCATTGAGGTACTTAACCTAAACGTAGGTGTCTGCATATCCAATCTTAATGTAAGGCATGTAACCTACAAGGGACCTTCAAACCACATAGAATCTTTGTCTACAATTAGCTTGAAATATAAGCAAAAAAACCAACCAATAGATCTAGGACATGAAATCTAGTAAAATGTCCTCATCTACGTTTGAGTACTTTGAAAATCTATTGAAAGGATAAACAACTATCATCAATATACCAACAAGATCAAATAAATGGTAATGAACTTGACAATCACAAGACTCTTTTGAAAGGTAAATTTCATCATCTATTATGAAGGAGGTACCACTTGGTGCCATCATCTTTAGATCTCAATTTATCAATTTCTCTATGATATTATCAATTGAACCTTTAGTGGAAATGTTGTTGTCGTCATTCATTGTCTATACTATAAGTGCATCTCTAAAACTCACCTTAATAAGGCAACGGGCTAGCAAGTTTCCATTCAAAGAATTTTCCTTCATCACATTTTTAACTTTCTCTCAAATACTTTGGGTCCACCATTGTTGATTAGCTACTTCATTATTGAAGTGATATGCAACATTCTCCTTTGATACAATACATAATCCTATAAGCTCATTCATCTTCAATTCACCATCTAATCTATTTAACTCTTCCACCTTCCTTCCTATCCCTATTATCCTACTCACTTCATAGCAAATACATCCTGCATCCCAAAGGATTTACCCTCATCATCCTCAAATTAATTCATGTCATAATAGACCTCTTCTCATTTTTATTCATCTCGTGAAGTATCCATATTATTCCCTACATAGAGCATTGTCGTAATAATAAGAGCAGCTTTGCTCATTACCCATGCCAAAGATGCATGCATAATGCCTCTAATTGTTTTTATATTCTTTTTGGACTTTGTGCCCACCATTGTACACAATTTCTCATAGAGTACTGAAGGAATTGTTGATACCAAGTCCATTTTAAAGTTCCTTGATTGTAGAAAATGTGACGCATAAGCAAACCTTCCAATAAGATGAACAATTCTACCTTCCAACAATTCCTTCACCAACCATTTTGTCTACCTATAATTCTATTTTTCTACACCTTTGTTCACTTGCAATTCTAACCACTTGCCAAAGTCTTTGGGATCTAGATCAAACTTTAGGTTCCTTGATAATGAAATGGCTGAAGCATACAACATATGCTCCTTATGGAGGTTCATAAATATAATAATAAAATAATGCTGAAGTAATTTAGGAATGGGCATACCCTTGATAAAATTAATAACAACACAATGTGAAGTTCACTGATCCTTATTATTTAGAGGAAGGAAGAAGTCGTAACAAGGCTTATGTAAGTGAACTAGTAGAAGGATCAATAAAGAGGGCCACAAATGATTGAGTGATTTGGGCAACCAATGGGGTTGCTATAGCTACTCAATGTCACATTCTTTCATCATTTGTTCTCCTACTTCTACGTGTAGCTAATGTTGTATGGGATAAACAACAGCCTATCGACATTGTCATGCACCAAGGGAGACCAAATGTTATGCTAGCAATGAGTTTATTGTACATAACTAGGTTCAGTGGGACTTTAAAGTCAAACATCAAACAACTGTCGACTATGAATATCTTGATTTTCAAATTAATGAAGAATGTAATGAGATGCGATACATGTGAATTGTAGAATCTCATGAACCATCCATTTTTTGAATGCAAGCTACATAGATGATGTAAGCTAAGGGAATAGATGGCCATCCTACCTATTACATGGAGTATTGTAGCATTGGGTGATAGTTGGTTGTTAATATCATATTAGGTGGATGCCACCAAGTGTTGTGGTGTTGGCTTGTATGAATCGATGTTGCAATGCAAAAAGTAAATGCCCATCATAAATCCAACTCCATGTTGCATGGTGTGGAACTGTGACCCCATGTTAAGTCAAGCTAACAACTAAGTTTAAGCATATAAATAAGTAGTGAAGCACCTTTTGAGGATTCCCTTAATAATGACGAGCAAAATGGGTCCAACCCAGTGTGAAAATCTAGCTTCTTGAAGCATGAATTGTAGTATAAAAGGGTGTCCATAGTAATAGATCAAGATGAAGTCCTAGGGGTTGTCAAGGAGGGTGAGTGCCCGTTCAGTTCATACCCTACTATTGCATAAAGTGCTACCAATGAGTTTGGGTTTTTTCCAAGTGCAACTTAAATTTGGTATTGTCCTAGGCTAAATAATTACAAGAGACCAATAACAAGCAAGTGCCATAAGGGAAAGAAGAAAGTACATTGAGAAAGGACTTAAAGAGCACTTCAAATTTCCAAAATGGAACCATGTAGGACACAAAGATGTCCTTCAACTCTATGTAAACATCTTCATACAATTCATTGCATAGCTTGAGGAGTAGACTACCTTAAAGACAGCATCATAGCAGTAACCCAGGAGGTGCACCCCATAGAGGAGTGCCATGGAGGCACCACATGCATTTGTGATGGCGACAATGATCCCCATATAACCAATCTTGAAACACAAAAAAAGAAGTTTGACATGCTTAGGAGTTGAAAGGTGAGAAGCCCACAAGGCACAAGGAGGTGATTGGTGTGATCCTCATTCGACGAGTGAGCCATGGATTGACCAAGATCTTGTGTGATGGTTTCAAGTGATTGCATGCCATTTAGGACCTCAAGGAAGGAGAACTATGCCTAAACAAGGTGAAGCCAGAGTGAACTCTACTAAAGGCCCATAGTGATAGAAACATGCAAGTCACTTGTCTGACTTGAGTATAGGGGTGAAAGACTAATCAAACCATAAAGTAAATAGTTTTCTTTCAAGATTCCCTTATGAAGCCTCAGCCATAACCAAAGTTCTTCAAGTACTAATGATTAAAGGCATCAAGGCAATAATTACCTCAACATATTTTTAATCTGTAAATAGAGGAGCTTTAGCTACTTTGATGAGATGAGCCAAGGGATCTAAGATCCAAATGGGCCATTCATGGTGAAAAAAATTGGAGATGTAGGATGAACTGAAACCTAGATTATCGCATCCATCTACATGCTAATCAAAATCTAAAAATGATTGTTAGTTGATTAAGATAGCGAGTCGATTGTCATAGAAGTTGAAATCTGCTAAGGAGTGTGAAACGATTCAGCAACCTAACAGCTAACCCAAAAAATGAATGACACTTAAGCATGCGACCCACATCTAGCTGTCAATTGAATGTAATGCTCTGATGAGTAGAAGGTTGCAATGGTCACATGGAGTGTTTGTTGGTACAGATGTTTGTAGGTAGTAACAAATATTCAAATGAGAACCTTGCAGGCTAAAGGGGAAAATTTTCCATTTGAATCAAACTTATATATGTGTTAGTTGATGCAAAGAGATTGGGAAAACCCATCAAAGTGTGCCATTTAATATGAGTATGAAAAGGGAGTTCAACTAAAATTCTTAATCTTGGAAATAGTAATCAATAGCAACTTCAAGTGGTCTGAAGACATCAGTAGGAGCCTTGAGAATTATTATATTTTCTTCTTAATATTATGTTAGCCCTACAAACTACTAAAACTGATGGTTGGGTAAAGCAGTTGGATGAGCACTGCATATTGAGCAGTGTTAGATGCACCCACATTGATGATTCATTTTTGGATAGCCAAGTGCCCTCCATGCCTAGTTGTACTCATAACCAAACCAAGTCTCCAAGGTAAATAACCTCCAGTCGATGGAGTAATATTGATAAGAGAAGTCCACAAAATGCGTCTGTATCTTTGGGAAAAGAATTGGCTCTAAGGGTTGGGCATGGTGTCCCAGTATTGATCCCATAGATTGTCATTGGATTACTTGAGCTACTCACACGAGGAGAGCAGGTTGATGCATGCTAGATAAGGGATGAATTGATTCAAAATTGGTTTGAACATGGGGAATCAACCTTGTGAATCTTATGGTGCTACCATAGACGTACAGTACTATAGATGCACATGTGACAAAGAATTGCATTCACATAGCACTGTGTGTGTGACAAAGAAGTACACACATTTTAGAACTATGCATGCATGCAAAAGGAAGTCTGTAGGCACCATGCTATATCAAATGTGTGTGGTGGGACTAGCTTGAAAGGTTTAGCTTTGTTTGGGTATTTTTAGCACTATAGGTCACTGGCACATGAATAAGGTGTTGTCTTATTAGGATATTAGCCATCTTCCTTAATAAAAGAGTTACAATATGCAATCCTTCAGGTGTAATGTGTTGTGTAATATGGCTCACAAAAAAGTAGAAGTTGGGTGGTACGACATGCACTAGGGATTGTGCATTTTTTGTTGTAGCCCTAGCTATACACTATTACTATTATGTTTGGTAGAGCTCTAGCACACTATAGCAGTGTGAGCATGAATGACGATCAAGATGTATGTTCCCAACCACATCCTTTTTGTTCAACTATTAGGGTTCACAACTTTTGGAGAAGGTGATGTCTTATTGGGAGATGTGCCACCT
This sequence comes from Vanilla planifolia, assembly GCA_023846275.1. NCBI lineage: Eukaryota > Viridiplantae > Streptophyta > Magnoliopsida > Asparagales > Orchidaceae > Vanilla > Vanilla planifolia. Next base: position 58,894 of record JAIUJO010001735.1, read on the forward strand.
CCTAACCAAAATGGTCACAATATCCAATATATAATGGACAATGTGTGGCATGGTGTGGCCCATGGTCAAATGGAAGTTAGATGGTGTAATATGCACTAGAGCTTGTGCATGCAAAGCTGCACCTCTAATCACACACTGCTATTGCTATGCATGTGGCAAAGAACTATGCACACTATAACATGGTGCACATGTGAGTACCCAGTCTATGCATACCCCTTATCATTATGTGGGTGAAGAAGGTTGCACACATAAAGTATAACGTTTCTTAAAAAAATTTAGAACGATGAACTTCTACTGCTTGGATTAAGAGATGGCCTTTTTGAGGACATACCTTCTTTATTGATGGAATGGTCACAACTTGCAATCTACAATGGGTAATGCATGGCACAGTGCAGTCTAAGACAAAGAAAAAGTTTGTTGGAGAACTAGTTGTGCGATAAGTTTGTTCAAGCTTGACTACAACCCTAGAATTGTATTATTGTAGCTACACATGTGGTAGAGCACTTGTTGTGCTATAGCATAATGAGCATATGTAGTAATGAACTTTTCACATGCATGGCAGTGAATTCTTTGCACACATGTTGGCTAGCTAGTGCACCCTATGTCCTCCAATGCATGTAGTTGGTGGGGGCCCACAATGTGTGACTTTTTTGGAATTTTTAGCAATAAAGTTTGCTAGCACAATGATATTGTGTTATATTATTGAAATACTTGCCATCCTCCATGATAGAATTATCACAATGTGTAATCTATAAGGAGCATTGTGTAGCATGGTTTGGTTTAAGGTGAAATGAAAGTTAGATGATTCAATGTGCACTTAGCTTTGTGTTTGCTAGCGTACACCATTAGCCATGTGCAGCAACAATGTGCATGTGCTTGATAATTAGTCTATGCATGCTTAGCAACAACCTAGGCACATGGTTTGTGGGGCCCATAAAGTAAATCTTTTTTTTAGATTATTAGTAGGCAACTGGTGCTTGGATGAGATGATGATGTATTGGGAGACATACCATCTTCTTCAATGTAATTGTCATAATATGCATTCCACAAGGAGTAATGTGCGGCATGGTGCGATCCACAGCAAAGCTATAGTTGAATAATGCAATATGTGTTAGGGTTTGAACTAGCTATGGTATAGCCCTAGACTCATGCTACTATAGCGATGCATCTGATAGAGCATTGAGTGTGTTATAGCATTAGTAATACATTGTTCACTTTTGAGGCAGCCTATGCTTGCATTCCTTGTTACATCTAATGTGCTTGACCATTAATGCCATCAAAGTGTATCTTCTTTGGAAATGTTTAGCATTACTGGCTTCTTGTACATGGATGAGTTGATTCCATATTAGAAGACTTTCCTTCCCCCTTGACAAAATGGTCACAACGTGCAATCTATTGGTGGCAATGTTTAGTGTAGTATAGCTTGTGGTGAAGCAAACATTGGATGGTGCAATTTGCACTAGGGTTAGCGCATGCTAGGCTTTGTCCTTAGCCACTCGCATTAGTCCACTATTTGCATGTTTGTGAATCAGTCTGCATGTAGCCTACAACATCTTGTTTGAGCTATCAATGAGGCTCAAAAAGTGTACTTTCCTAAAACTTTTTTTAGCATTGTAGACTATTGGTGCATCGATATGGTGATTATTTATTTGAAAACTTGCCTTTCCACCTTGACAAAATTGTCACAAAATTCAATTTGCAAGGGGCAATGTGCATCATTGTGTGACCAACCATGTGGCCTATAGTGAAGTGGAATTTAGATGATAAGGTTTATGCATTCTTAGAAATTTCCTTAATAACGCATCGTATTCCACTATATGCATGCACAGTAGCACCTTTATGCAAGGTTTGTGACATCCTTTGTGAAGCTATTGTAGCCCACAATGGGTAACATTTTTTTCTATTTTTTTGTGCAACATGCTTTTGCCCATAATAAAAAAAAATATGGATGATGCAATATGTGATAAGGTTTATGCATACTTGGCACTGATCCTAGCTGCACATGAGATGGAACACTAAGCATGCTACAATACTGTGCTCATGCATGCAACCATTTTGCATGCACTCTATTGCATCCTTTGTGCATGTCTTGTTAGGCCCTTGAAGTTTAACATTTTTTGAAATTTTTTGTGCAGTAAGGTGCTTGGCACATAGATGAGCTAAAGCCTTATCAGTAGGCTTGCCATTCTCTTTAACAAAATTGTTCTAATATGTAATATGCAGGGAAAATTCTATGGTGTGGTGTGGTCAGTAGAAAGTGGGAGTCAGATGCTACAATATGCACTTGGGTTTGTGCTTTCTAGGCTATAGCCCTAGCTATGCATTGTTGACACTATTAGTGAGGTAGAGCAATTGGCATGTTGCAGCACTATTTAAGTTTGATAGTGTGCTATGTACACGTGTTGAAGCCAGTCCACTTGAACCTTGCAACATCTTCTATACATGACAGTTTCAGCCCAAAAAGTGTAACTTTTTTAGTATTTAAGTACTTGGGTTGCTGGTGCATAGATAAGGTGATGCCTTGCTGTGAGACTTATTATACTGCATGTTTGAAGTGTTGTTCTTTCTTCTTTGCATTGGTCATTATGAGGTGTGATTTTGCTTGTGTTGCAATGAAAGTTAGGTGGTGCCAAGTGCACTCGACAATGTCCTTGTTGTTCATGCTCCTACCTTTCATGGTGTGATGCGTGGTGGCATCCCTCTTACTTATGTGGTGGGTTTTTTTATGCGCAACATTTTGTGCCCAAAACACGTAACGTTTTTTGACCATCATCACCATTAGAATTGCTACTGTAATAATGACGTGTCACTTTAGTAGGGTTCTAAATTTGTTGGTCTCTTCTAGTAGTTAATGGGGGGAACACCAATAAGTGTCAAATTAACAATGCTCATTCTCCATCCAATAAGTGCCTCCTTAAGGCATACCTTTATTAGGCTAAGTAATTCATGATTGTCATTCCAAGGATTGCCTTCCATGGCTATTACAACATTTCACTTACACTTTGCATGCATCCACATAAATCATACACACCAACACCTTTAAATTGGGAGACTTCACCTATAAGTGGTTACATAATTTAGTATGTTCATTTATGCCTAGTTCAGTATTTGGTAATGTTGATTTTTCCTCTTCCCATTATGTCCTTAAGTCTATATGCAATTCCACTATTAATGAACCATATAGCCTTGGCGAAGCACCCTCATTTTCCTTAGTTGTATTCACATCATAGCTAGCCTCATCTGATTGTGATACTTCCATTAATAGAACTACATTTTTCTTTGCACTTCCTTGAATAAAAAATGCTCACATTGAGTTTGTTAGGCTTTTGAATATCATTAGCATAGTTCAAAATTTTGTCAATTACCATTCATCTTAGGGATAATTACACCAAGCTACCCCTTATTTTTTGTTTGCAATCTTATGGGATTTTGTTTCTACCATATGTCATTGATTCTCACTATGTACCTAAAGCATTATGAATTCTAGGTCCATTTTAGAATTCACCAAAAATAGATTGAAACATGAGATGCCTATACTCACCTTTTAGCAAGTTGCCACCATCTGCCAGAATCAAACTTTGCCAAAGCTTCTTCCCTTTGACATAGTTTCTCCACCTCCATCCACCACATTTCTTCCCCCACCTTCCATCACTAATGATTCCTTATGCTATTCCAAAAGTCACTATTGCTAATGATTTCTTACATCCATTTATAAGTCAACAACCGCATATTCTAAAAGTATTTAGGTGATAAGGAAATGGTGGAAGCTTACATCATACTCTTCTTAAAGACTTTCATAAATCAAATTAATAAAAAGGCAACATTAAAGAAGCTTAGGAAGCTCCATTCCCTAATTCCAAACAAAATCATATGAAAAGTTGTGTTGCACAACCAGTTAGCTACATAATTGCCTTGACACTTCATGTGGGGCAATTTGAAGGACTACATACAATGCAAGTATATAATAGCACTATGATCGATACATTGTTTGTTGTAGATGCAATAATATGTTCACTTCTACAATAGCTATTATAGAGTTTGATTAAATCTCCACTATGTGGATATTAAGAAGTAGCATTCTAAGAAGCTTCATTACTTCAAGAATAGCAATAGTCTCTATTTCAAGAACTAAACTTCAAATCCTAGTTTTTCTAGTAATAATAATAGACCTTTCCAAGTCATCTCAAATAACTATACCAATTTTAAATTTTGGATTATCTTGTACTACTACATCGTAATTGAGTCTAACCCAACCAATTGGAAGAGAACTCTAATAATTGGTAACAAATAACCATTGAAGGTCATTGGAGCTTGCATTAGATATGATTGGAGAAATGGAATAAGTAGTAGCAACAAATGAAATAATTCTTCAGAGTGTGAAAACTCGAGCAACTTGTTCACATGTTCTCGCAAATTTCTATTATGCCAAGGGTGAGATATCACTGAAGTAGCAAATTCAATTGAATGAGATGCATTTGTAGCACTTATATTCACCAGCATCCAACTAGGAAGCTTATTTAAAGAATTAAAATCCTTGTTGTTTACTCCTTCGAGCATGAGATTAGCATTTGTAGAGTAAATGGATCGAAATTCCTTTGTCATAAGACATTCATATAAGCTATGTTTCACATCCTCAATCACATTATAGCTCTATGGATAAATAATTGGCATCTTAATCCTTCTTTTACACATTCAAGAGCAATTACAAAGCCATTTCAAAGCATAATCTTGACATGAAGTCACTAATCTGATCCTATAGCTGCAATTTCCAAACCCATGCAACCTCCTCTCTTACTAAATTCTGGCTCATATATATGTTATTATAAAGGATTTTTTATTCCAGTATCATGTCCTTAATTTTTTAAAGTATAACACATCCCTTCATTTGATTTGGCCCAAGGGGCATAGATAATCAAAAATGTCAAAGGAGTCAAAAAAATGTTTGTAACTTATCATGGTCCCACACATTATGCTCCTTCATTAGATTTGCAACATGCATTCAGTGGTCCACTTCCATGTTAATATAGATAGGCCACAAAGTAATAGGAAACATTCCATTCCAATTATTTAATATGAATGAAACTAAATTAACCCCTATACTATAGCAAACTACATTATCATTTGTCCAAGGTACCATAATACTAAATGACTTGCCCATATATGAGGCACCACATATCATGTAAAAGTATTATTTGTCATAAAATACTTTGATTTGAGTGCATGAACCCATAAACCATTTTCTTGAGCCAAAACCTACCAACAATGCTTTACAATTAGTGCTACCTATCATGTTAACAAATTATAGACTTTGAGTCCTCAACACTCCATAGATAGAGTTATTATTTCCCAACAAGAAAAATGTAGTGTGTTACTAACATTTGAATGGCTCCATAAGTACTTAAACATAAATTTCTCCAACTCAATAATAATGCTGCTCATAATTAAAGAGTGGGCTAAGTACTATAAAGGAATAGTAGCTAACACCAAGTTGATCATGACAATATGCCTTACCATTGATACAGACTGGATCATCCATCTTCACATAATTTTCAACTTGATTAACAATGAATTTGAAGTCTTTGTTTTAAAGTTTAGTTGCTAGAATATATTTTCTTGGATATATGAATTAAACATGTTAACTCATGCGTAGCTTTCTTACTTTCATCTTCCTTTATTTGCATTCCATCCCCTTATTAAATAATACTCCATATTTGCTAAGATTTACCACCTGGCCGGAGTGTTTCCTATACTGCTTTATAATATCTCAAATGGTACTTTCTATAGCACAAGTTGTTAATACATAAATCATGATGTCTTTTACATATAAAAAAGGTATGTAATCATTGGGAAGCAAAGAAAAATCCTAATCCTAATCAAAGTAGCTTTCTTCACTTAGTACTAAATTAACCAAGAGAGATACATAGTCACAATAATAAAAAGGTATGGTGAAAGTGGACAACCTTGCCTAAGATAGGCTATTGTAATCCACTTAAGATAGATGCCATTAAACATAATCCAAAAGCTTGGTGGAGTGATACAAGTCTTAATTTAATCAATCCAAATATTTGAGAAGCACAAATACATTTGCATATCTAGCACAAAATTTTAGTTGAACTTATCATGAAGCTAGTTATTGTCTTACTTTAATACCATGAAAGCTTCCTTGAAAGTAAATACATTCATATGGGTAGCCATTTTCTTTTCCAAGAATATATTATTAGACATATCATAGCTAGACACAAAAGTAGTATGTTCCCTAACTATAATATTAAGAAGCGCCATCTTCAATTTAAGTACAAAAACTTTTGTCACAACTTTGTAGTTCACATTGCACGGACTAATGGGTCTGAAACATTCAGATTAAAAAGCACTTTGAAATTTAGCAATAAGAACTATCAACGTGTCTTTCCATTGTTTGGGCATGCAACAGTCAAAAAATTGTTTCATAGTTGTGGTAATATCTACCTTGGTAATGTTCCAATAACTGTGCACAAACTTAATAAAGATGCCATCCACACAAAATGCTTTATTTCTTTTGATAGAAAATGCATCATTTTTTATCACATCTTCACTAATTAGAGCCACAAAAACTTTGCTCACTCACCATTGATAGTTCTTAAAGACAAAAGGTAGGGGAAGTCCATATTGTCCAAAAATATATCACTTCTTACTAAAGCATTGGATGAGAACATCTTTAATCTTAGTTGAGGAAGTCACCAATTCCCAATTATCATTTTTAAGATGATGTATATAATTTCTTCTGCACATAAAAGTAGTCATTTCTTGAACAAAAAGTGTGTTTTAGTTCACAAAGCAAGCCCAATGATGCTTGGCAAACTATAACAACCATGTTTCTTCTAAAGCCATAGCCTTGTCGTAGGAAGCAATACATTATGCCAAAAGATCATTTTCTTGCTCAATTAATCCATTCTCATTTTCCTTAATTTGAAGCTCCTAGATCTCTTATTCCAACTAGTAAAGCTTATTAAGAATATTATGTGGGTTAGCTACACTCCATTTCTTTATTACAGACAATGCTCTAATAAATTTAGTAAACAGACCATCCATTGGGTTTCTTATGGTAGTCCTTTCCCAAGCTTCCTTCACTACATTAGTTGAATGTTTAAAGGATAACCATATGTTTTAAAACTAGGTTCTTTTATTTGTTTTTTTCAATGATAATTGCCTAAATTAAATAAGTAGAGGGTAGTGGTTTGAATTGACATGAGTAAGATGTTTCATTATAATACTCAAGAATGCTTGCTTACCATCAATATTCATGAAAGCTCTATCTAATCTCTAAATTATATGGGTGCTCCTTTATTATTACCCCCAAGTGAACCAATTCCAATTAAATACTAAGTTAATGTAATCTAGATTATGAATGAAACTAGAGAACTCATACTGAGCCTACCCATTTTTTAATTTTTTCCTCCTTTTTTCTCATTCTACATAATTTAGGAATTGAAATCCTCTACAATAATCAATGCTCCACCAAGCTTTGTTGGTTCTTTGATTTGGTCCCAGGTTGCATAATGATTAATATAATCTTTTGATGCATATACTACAAAACACCTACAAGTGTTGTTGGCACTAGATCTCACCTTAATAGTAACCATTTATGAGGAAGACTCCATAATCTCTAGCTCCACTCAATACCTCCATGAAATCATAGCACCCTCTGATAACCCTATTGAATATTGAACAAAGTAGTTCAAATTCTTGCACTAAAGCTGGTCCACTTTGTGCCTTTTAATAGTAAGCACCACGTTGATCTTGATAATATGCCCTATCATGGATAGATTCCTAATTCTCCATTTAGCTACATACTTTTAAACTTGATCAATAAGAAACTTAAAGTCTTTTTCTTACAATATATTTGTTGTAGTAGGAATGCCTAAATTTTTTAATTGAATAGCTTATGATAGATTTAGACTCCCTACTATCATCTTCATATGCTTGCATTCTATTCTATTGCTAAATAATACTTGTGATTTGTAAAGATTAACTAGTTGGCTTGAATGTAGCCCACACTATTTCCTATTATCTAGAATGGTCTTTACTATAACACAAGTAGCTAGAGCATAGATCCAATTGTCATCATAGAGAATGTGAATGCCATAGGTGAAGAAGGGCCACTTTTGATCTTAACCATGGATATAAGGCATATTTCTTACATAATAAGATAGGAGAGATATTCATATATGCTGTGAAACCCTTGTGTTTGATGAGCCAAGCCTTAAATATTTAATATTTTATTTTAATTGGCTTGTTTAGTGTGAAATAAGTATACATCAAACAAAGAAGGCATGCACTTTTGAAGATGGTGAACTAGTGGTCTTCAAAGTACCTTGGAGTATTTTACAAGTCTCAAAGATTGAAGACATGCACATCAACTTTGATAAGATTTTATTTTACTATGAAATAGATTGTTCCCTATTGATTTTAAGGCACTCCCTTTTTCTATCAATTTTAAATCATAATTAGACATCTAAATTGTTTAATCATCACCTTGATTTAGAAAATGAATATGATTCAATTTTTTAATCTTTCAATTCTTTTCTTTGTTCAAATCTTAAAGCATTTATTGATAATTCTATTTTTTAATCATGTTAACCTAAGTTAAGTCTTACTTTATTACCAAATTTCATGTTTGTTTGTCAAATTTTGATTAAGTCAAAAAACTTATTTTTATTTAAATTTTTAGTAATTAAAATAAAATTTTTTTGCACTTCAAAACTTGATCTTGGGCCAAGGAAGCTTGACTAGGCAAGCACTTGTAAGCTTCAGGTCAAGAAAATTGCGTTGAGCCCATTCGAGGAGACAACGAATCCTATACCCAATTAGGGTAAGGCATATTGACATTTGGGTTAGAAGTACTACTTTATCAAAAAAAATTTATCTTGCTATATTTTTCTTTTTCACTTGGGATGAGTGGCCCAACATTTGCAAAAACTAAGTTTTATTTGATCTCTTACAAAATCAACTTGGGGTTCAGCTCAAAAAAGCATGGGTTTTAGTTAAACCCTTAAAAACTAGCAGGTTGTAGGTGAATTATATAAATAACCTCAAGTTGTTACCTTTTTAGTGGTATTATTTTTTACCTTAGTTGGGGGTGGATGCAAGTTCTAATTTGGACTAAACTACTTAAAAATTATAGTATCACATTTTAAGTTTTATCTTTTTTCTTTACCATATTAAAAATAATATATAAATATAATCAAGGTTTTCTAAAAACATAAAATTATTTTTAAGAAGTAAATATAATTTAAAAAATAGTAAAATATTTTAAGATCACAATTCATCACCCTTTTGTGAGATTCACACATTATTTTTCACTTCAATATACAGTACCAGTAAATTATGTTGACAATTGACACCCTTGCCTAAGACTCCTCATAGCTTCAATCCATAAAAAGTGTATCTCATTCAACATAATCCCAAATCTTGGTGTAGTGATACATGCCTCAACCATGTCACAGTGAATATTTGAAAACAATAAATGCTTTAACATATCTAGCATAAACTACTAATTGACCTTATCAAAGGCCTAATCCATGTACAACTTAAGAGTCATATGCCTTTCTTTATTATGAATGAGTTCATAGAGGTTGCCATCTCCTACGGAAGAAAATATCTTGTCAGATATAATTGAACTAGGTAGAAAAGAAACTTGTTTTCTTTTAATCATATTAAGAAGCACAATCTTTAATCTACTCAATTTCAATAGTTTTGTCAGATTAAAAGGGTGGAAGAATATATTACCCAAAGCTACATCAGTTCTTGCTAAAGTACTACATGGGTATTTCTTTAATTTTATTTGGGAAAGCCATCAATTCCCCACTATCATTTTTAAGGTGATAAATATAATCCTTATGTATATAAAAGTAGTCACAACCTGAAAGAATTGCTTGTTGTGATCCTCAAGGTTTGCACAATATAGCGTGGCGCTCTGTCACAACCAAGCTTTCTCTAAACCTATAATGGCAATATGTTGAGGCAAAAGATCATGTTCTAACTCTTTTATCCCAATCCAAAATTCTTTAAGCTTAAGCTCCAAAATCTTGCATTCCAATTGGCAAGGTTTGTTAAGAATATTGCCAAGTCCAGTTACACTTAATTTTTTTTTATGTTAATAGTGCTCTACAAAATCTATTGGAAATCCATCCTTTGAGTTTCCCCTAATTGTTCTTTGCATGTAGCCTACTTAACATTAGTTGAATGTGGAAATGATAAAGATAAATTTTTGAATTGGGATGTCTTTTAAATTTTATTCATAGATAGTTGTTCAAATTGAATGAGCATGCGATAAAGATCTGAGCCTATACAACAAAGATTTGTCACTATTGTATTTGGGAATGTCTGCATGCCATCAATATTCATCGAAGCTTTATTAATTCTCTCAAATATGCATGTACTATCCTCCTTGTTGTTGTGCCAAGTGAACCTATTTCCAATAAATCTAAAGTCATTTAGCTCTACATCTTGCATGAAACTATAAAATCCATACTAATCTTGCCCACCATTGAATTTTTTCCCTTTTTTTCTAATTTTCACAAGTAATACATTAAAATCTCTTAAAATAATCAATGGACCACCAATCATTAAAATGACTCTTATTTGGTCCTAGGCTTCTCTATGGATCATATAATCTTTAGATGCATATAACACAACTCATCACCAATAGTGGTTACTACTAGTTTTCACTTGTATAAACATCACATATATAGTTGCCTTCATAATCTTAAGTTCCACCCAATTCCTCCACAACACCACAATTCCACCAGATAATCAAGTCAAAGGTTGGACAAAGAAGTTCCAATTCCTTCTTAAAAGCATGTTTACCTCATGCCTATTGAAGTTCTCCACCTGAGTTTCCAATAAGACAACGATTAATAAATCATGTTCTATTACAAAGTACTATAAATTGCCTCAAAAGTTTGCTACTCTTATCCACCAAATGTTTTAAACTACTAATGTTGCCATATATTATTAGATGGAAATAAAACATGTGCACTTAGGCAACTTACAAACATCAATGATATAATCACAACACCAAGAACTTAAACACAGTAATTTCATTTCAAGAATGAAAGCTGAATGATCAAGCTAATTTTTTCCATTCTTCAAGTTTTCAAGCTCCCATTTAAGATTCTTCCCCTACAAAATTTCACCTTTACCTTAAAAATAGTGTACAAAATCTAAGTAAATGAAGATGCTCTTGCCTTAGTTAAGGTTCTTTCTGAGCAATTTCGAGGCCAGCATATGATGTTGGCACACAAAAGTAGCACAATAATGCTCCAAATTTTCTCTTGATTTAGTAAAACTAAAGTACATTTGCTTCTTTGATGTGGAGGAATTCTTCTAATGCCTAAACAATTTATAGCTTAGTCATAGTAAAACATTGTTTTCCATTATAAGAGTCATATAAGCTGGTAAATGAGCCTTCATAAAATCTAATCACCATTATAATCAAGAACCACCATTGTCTATAATAACTCCAAGAATTTGTATAAAAAAGATCTCCTTGAGTTGTTCAGCCTCTGAGTTGCCATTTAGAGTCTTATTCCAACGCACATTTGATAAATTTGGATTCTATTAATCACCTTATTTTGATCCAACTTCTTACTATTTCCCTTACTGTTAGCTATAGCTCCATAAGAACTAAGTTTTAACTTTCACCAACAAGATCATATTGAAATAAAAAGCAAAATACCTCCATTTTCTATGCCAAGTGAATTTCAAGCTATCAACAGCAATGCAATTAAACAAGATTCTATATATACAAGTCATGATAAAAGGTTTAGACTTCTATCAACTACTTACACTTAAGGAAAAATTCTAGCTTCCTAAATATTCCCCTACTTACCTGTCCTCCATTATCTTATAAATAGAGTAACCCTTTTAGACAAAAAAAAGAAACACTCAGCCATATGTGTACTTTGCTCTAGTGATTCCAAGTCCAACCAAATAAGTTGTATGTCTAGAACAACACTTCATTTCTCCCACTTTGCACCAGCTATATGAAATTGATATCCACAAGCTTCACTGGATGACCATGAACCCCCTAATTTAATTGTTATATATAACTTCCTCTACCAATAGTGTCTCATAGTATTTTTCATATAATACATCTCCAAATTTTGTTCATTTTTTTAAATACCAGTCAAAGTCCATCATAAGTTGTAGGTAATAGAATAATTCTCATTCTTATTATTCACTATATCCTTACAAGACTTAAATTTTTTTCTCCCCACCTTAAAGTTGTATCCATGCTCAACCCAAGTATGAACCTTCTTTAGCTAGATCATCATTAAATAGGTCACCAAAATCCTCCAATTTCTATACTAAGTGATCTTCATACTATCGACATCAGTTTGGCAGTGAGTACACAAGTATGAATATGAATGCCTTCTCTACAACCAAGCTTAATTCCAATATAGAAAGTTCATCACTAAGTAATTAACTAAAAGCCTCCAAATTCAACAACAATTAAGCCTCATCTAATCAACAACAATATAGCCATGTTTTTAGTAATATGAGTGCCTCATCTTCCTTTATTCTCCCCAACCAAAATAACCTACACTAACCACAAAATACATCTTTGAGTGATACCATGTAGACTTTCCAAATGCATCCAATATCACTACAACAATTTGCTTTTCAACAAATCCTTCAAGAAATAAGAGGACACTTCCTTTGCCAAACACAATCTTACTCAACACAATCATCACTTATTGTTTTTTAATTTTCACATCTATTAGGGGGAATCCTTTCCCTTTACTGCATTTATAGTCGTTATCATCATTACAATAATTCAAAGGAGTATTTCTTTGCTTTTTTAAGCTTCAGGTGGATCCACATTAGTGGTTGGATAAGCAATATCCTTGACTTCCACTTACTTTCCTAAACTCTACACCACACTTTGTTGATGGTCACCAAGGTCTTCAAGCACATCCTTTCTACTTATTGAGCATTGCTTTTTATTTGAATAAATTTCATCTTCAAATTAAGCTTTCTATTTTGGTACCCACTCCATCTTGGATGAGCCCTTAATACGCCCTTCATTCTAGGATCTGGATCTACTCCTATGTACTGTTTGCACCTTTTCTTCTAGGTTGTCCCACTTATTAAAGTTGTCTACTTGTATTTTTCTTATTCCAATTACTCATCTATTGTGTAACCATAAGTATTCTCCTTCTCTTATGCTGCACAACCATCAATTAGCCTTAACCCATGTTACTTATCATCATCAGCTTCTATCTCCAACTACATAATAATTGTCCCTCCATTCTTATCATGGTGAGATCCTACCTCAATAGGAAAGAACTCTTAACTACAATATTTTGGGTTAGCTTATTAGATGGACATAGCCTAGATACAAGTCTCACTTTATGATACGTGAAGATTGAGGGAAGCCCTTCAAATTCAAACCTCTAAAAAAACTAGTCAAATGGTCCATTTAGCCACATGCCTGCTCTAAAAGGCATAGATAAGGCAGTTATTAACATATACTCGTGCAAATGATGACCTCTACATGTCAACAATCAAATCAGTTATCTAAATTGGCTAATTCATAGCCTTTGTAGTGCATCAAATGTTTTCTATGTCTTAATACATGAGAGGGACCACCAAAACATGAACCTTCATAGAGGCACACTCCATTATAAAAGTACTTGGATTAAATCTATGAGTTGACATATCTAATCCCAATTCAATTCTAGTGATGAACTAGAGACCACCCAACCACTCTGTGTCCCTATCAGTAGTTGACTCAAAGTGTAAGAACGAATAGCTAGATGATAAGTCTAAGAAGAAAAATCCACTACGGTGTCTCTATTGTGTTGAAGAACTCTAGCAATCCATTGAAAAGATAGATGACTACCATATACTCTATTAATAAGATCAAATTGGTGTTACTACAGTTGATGATTGCAAGCCTTATTTGATAAGTGAGTTTCATCATTTATAATGAAGGAAGCATCCCTACATGTAATCATCTTTTCATCTACATTTACTTATCTCTCTTTGAAATTACCAAATGAACCTCAAGTGGAAAAGTTGCTTCTATTGCTCATTTTTCATTCAATAAGTGCATCCATGAAACTCACATTAATTAGATTACTTGCTAGTTGGTTAATATTTAAATAGTTTCTTTCCCCATCACTTTGGCATAGCCATAAACACTTTGGGTACACCTTCATGCATCAGCTACCTTAATTATATTAAGATGTATAACATTCTCCCTAAATACATTATATGGTTTTTTAAGTTCATTATGCTTTAGATCACTATCTATAATTGTTAGTTCTTCTACATTCTCCTTTATTTCATTGATAGTGTTCAAATGAATAGCTACAACATCTCACAACCTAACTAATCCTACATCATCAACCTCAGATGGTTTCACTTCACAACATACCTCATTTGATTCAGACAAATTAATTAACATCTCCATATTATGTCTTACATTCCTTTTAGTATGTTTAACATAGTAAGCTACTGCACACATCTCTAAAGCATAGCTAGGATCCCTAGAATTGCCACCATATAGGATCACAACCTCTTCAACTATCATCTACATTAGGAAGGTTACACTACATCCCTTATTTTCTTTCATACTCTTCCTTAACATTGAGCCCATCATTAATTCCTAGACCTCTCCAAATTCTTAGTGAAAAAGTTGTTACTTTGTCCATTTGAAAGTTCACTCAATAATAGAGAATGTGGCTAACAACAAAGCTTTTTAGTGATTACATTTGCCTACAATTCTATCTACCTTCCCCTCAGTCCATCTACACCTCCATCTATCATCTATCTATAATTCAAAAAAATCGCTACCATCTATCATCCACTAGTCTTTAGGTACCACGATAATATAAATGGTTGAAATGTACATCACACTCTCCTTAAGATGGTTCATATAAAAAGTCTAAGAAAGTCATAAAAAAAGTAGTTTAGGAAGGAGAATTCCATTACCCCAAACAAGCATCTTTGGGCTCTAGAGAGCATATGGTCACAAGCTTGAAACGTAAATGAATTGATAAAATAGTAAACCAAGAAGTAGAACTTATAGCTTAATATGACTCAACATGAGGAAGCATTGGTAGATTGAGAGCTCTTTCCTAATTCTATTGGTGGTGGTGCATGGACGTTCTTAGTTCATGGAGTGATATATCTTGTTAATTCCATTGGCAAACAACATATCAGTTTGCTAACTAACTATTTGAGGTGCAAGCCCTATAGACAGCTTTTTAAGGGGATTATGGCAGCTTAGGCCATGGAAGTTTGGGGCAATAATAGGCTTATGATGCCCTTAGATATTCTAAGCTACATGTACACAACACTTATGTATTCAATGAGTGAATTTCCTTGGATCAAAGTGTTGGACTATCGAATGAAATTTTCATTGTGATGGGGATATATCATTTTCATTGTTTGTTTTTAATGAGGAATTCCTAGCAAACTTAAGTCATTATCTCGTGACTACATCCCTACCCTTTGTAAACACCACCCATTGCTTCTATCGATTGAATGGTTCAATGAAGTGTTTAGATCACTATGATGTGGGTGGTTTGCCATAGGAAACTTGACAAATAGTCCATTAAACCTTACCATTTTATGGAAGGACAAGTTATAACAAGGTTTTCATAGGAGAACATGTAGATAGATCATTAACAAGAGCCATGAATGATCAATTGAATTGTACAAGCTATGAGAGTGTGACAACTATTCGATGTCATGTTCTTTCATCATGTTGTCTCTTATTTCCATGTGGAGCTCGATGCTATGGGAGACGAACAATAGCTTGTGAGCATGGCCATGCAATAAGGGAGAGAAAATGTTAAGCTAGCAATGAGTCCTTTATGAGTCATCAATTCTAGTGAGACATAAAAATTAAACATCGAGCAACTCTCAACAATGGATGTCTTTGCTAACACATTAATGAAGAATTCAGCAAAATGCATAATGTGCCATGAATTATAACACAAGTTGTACCCTAGAATGTAAGCCAAGTGCACATTTGCATGGATGTAGTATGACCTATCACTTCTTGAAAAAGCCTAAAGTCATTAGAGGAGAAGGAACTTATAAGGATTCCCTTAGTAATGACAAGTGAAATAAGACTAGGATAGTGTCAAAATTGGGTAGCCTAAAGCCCAAATTATAGTCTAAAAAGGTTTCCTCAATGATAAATTGGGATCAAGTCCCATGAAAGGGGGTGCCGGGGAGGGTAAGAGCTACATTCAACTCGTATAATATGGTTACATAAGACACTATCAATGACTTAGGTTGTTTAGGAAAGCAACCTAATTTTGGTGGTAAATTCCATTGAAAGATAAACAATTACGAGTTACCAATAACAAGCAAATGCCATGAGGGAAGGATGAAAACAACTTTGATAAGAGACTCAAAGACTACTTGAAATTGCTAGAGAGGAAGTAGATGGGGACTAGCTTTGTGCCTTATCTAGTTGTAGAATGTTGTTATATAGTTTATTGCACAACTTAAGTTGAGGACCATCTTGGGCCATCATGGTAGTAAGAGGCTAAGAAGATGTCTCCTCTTGAGAAATCATCATCATGGCTGATCACAATGTTTGCAACATCAAGGAGTGCCATGGCACCACCACGTGGATTGGTGATGACCGGAGGGCTCGCAATTAGATACATCTTAAAACATAATCCAAAGAGTTTGACATGCTTGTGAGTCGATAGTTGAGCAAGCCTAAATTGTTCATGGAAGTTGATTTGTAAGATACTCATTTTAGAGGTGAGCTGACAAGTGACCCATGACCTCTAAGAAGGGTTCGAGTGATAGTATGTTTGTTAAGACCTAAGAGATGGTGAACTATGGTTAAGTGAGATGAAGTAAGAGGAAACTCTAGTAGAGGCCCATCGCTATACTAACATTCAAACTATTCATTTGACTTGGTTATAGATGTAAAAGACTAATCAAACTATCAAGTAGCTAGTTTGCTTTGAAGCTTCCATCAAGATAGTTGGAAAGATAGTCAAAGATCTACTAGGTGATGTTAATGATTAGAGGAATTAGGGGCACAATGCCCTTGAATTATTCTCAAACTTTAAATAGGTACAAAGGATTGGGTGCTTTAATGAGTTGAGCCAAGGAATTAAAGCTCCAAGTGGGTTATTTTTTGTAAGTAGAGCTGGCAATGTAGGATGAACCAAAAGCTGGGTTATAATGTCCAACTATGCACTACCCAAGAGCCCATAAAAGTTCTTGGTCAATTAAGATAGTAAGACAGTGGTCATCAAAGTTGACATTCATGAAGGAATATAAGAACTCACCTACTGAATCAACTAGTCGAAAAAATGGATAGCACCTAACTGTGCGACCAACACTTGTTTGTGGGTGCAATGCATCACCTTGACGAGTATGAGGGTGCATTGGTCACTACAAAATGAAGCGCATGAGCTTTTGTGGGGCATCCACTGGTGCAGATCTTGGTGTTACTAGCAAACATTTAAATGAGAAACTTGAAGGTAAAAGAGGGGAAAGGTTCCATACAAAGTGCTCTTACATAAAGGTTAGCCAATCGTATGACATGGGGGAATCTATTACGAAGTGCCATTTGCAGTGAATTACAAAAGGGATTTGAGTTAAAATTCTAGAATGAAGATGTGGTGGTTGATGGCAACATCCAGTCTTCTAGAGATATTAGTAGGGGCCATAGGGAGAGTTATCTTTTTGACTTACCATCTTATCTATCATAGAAACAACTTAGTTGGAGGTAAGGCCAAGCATTTTGAAGAGCATCGTATGTTGAGAAATGTCCTATGCATCCTTGTTCCCTTTTAAATTAGAATGGCTGAGTGCCTTCCATGTTTGGTCGTACTCATAACTACACGGGATCACTAAGGAGAATGGCCTTTGGGCGATGAAGCAACTTGATGTCTACCAACTAAGGAACTGATTGAGAGTTGCCCTTATGTTGGCCTTCCATGGGAATCAAACAATTGACTTAGAATTAGTACAGACATAGGGAATCCAACTATTTAATTAAAACAAGGCATTGTAATGATCATCAAGGATACTTATGCAATGTTATTTCCACCTACTAATTTAAATGTCAATATTCAGAAATTCAACCAAGCATAGATACAGGATAAGAGTATTTAGGGCTCTCTTATAGCAGCCAAATGCCTCATCCTCTAAATAATGACATATATATATATATATAGATTAATGAGATTCCCATTATCCCTATCTACAATCAAGTGAAACCATAGCCAAGGGAATATGCATAGTAGAATAAGTAAAGAAAGAAGATCATGTTGAGCTTTACCTTAGTTTCACTTTGTGAAATGACTTAACAATTGTAAAAAAAGCATGAGTTAGCCTACTAATATAATTGAAATGTCACTAATTTTAACATTATTTTACTTATTCTATAAGATAAAGGCAGGGGCCAACCACTCCTTTCAGTTATGAGTCTCACATCGATGCGTTGATTAAGGTGGAAGACATATTTAGATGAGGAGTTTCATAGAGGTGACACATTTGTTATAAGATAAGCATATGTTCAAAGATGAGCTCTATAAGAATAGTATTCTCATATGGAACAAATGGGTAATAACTCATTCGATTTTTATTTCTAGATTGACTATGAATTTTGAAAGTATGGCTTATCAAACCTTTAGGATTTTAAAATTTAAAGCTAACGGTGTGAAACAAAGTTGCCACATGGATAACTGGCTTGCAGCAACAAGCTATTAATAGCAAGTTTCCTTTTGATACTTTAATGTCGACTCTTGTTATCATTATGAAGAAGAATTCACCAAGATTTTGGTTGTTCAACCACCATGTATAGTAAGTTGTGTTTATACTATGATAAGATAGGTTAATTTTACCCAACAGACTAATGTGTCGTGATAACAATTCATCCTAGTATAAGAGGAACATTTTATACACATGATTGGTTTTGCTTGCTTGAAAATCTAGTGGTGCAAAGTAATCATTTTTAGGATTACGACTTGACATCTCTAATTTAGAACCCAAGTCAAGATGTGATGCCTAGTCCCATCATTTGCTTATTAGCTAATAGCAGATGATACATCACTATAGGATGCCTATAATTGTAGAAAGCTTGATGGAATAGGCACCCTAAGAAATGGTTATGAAGTACAAGCGATAGGTAGAATCCATTACAGATGACTTAAATTTATGATGAGACACTATAAGTGGAAGGGAAGAATTGGACTCATTACCGACAGGTCACACTTTGCATTAAATTCAAATACAATAGTAACTTTATGCACATAAGACATGTGTGTTTCTACCATATCGAAATTTAGAGTGGTTGATCCATACAATAATTATCATGGGCTCCAAACAACATATGGTGAGAAAACAAGAGAAGTCATCACTGAAATTATACTCCCTGTGGCTGCCAAACTAGTAAAGTGATTCCTAGCAACTATTTCAACATAGTTTGATGTGATCCCCTTCAACAATTCACCTTCAACACTCTATAGTCCTTGCTATGGCAAGTAAGAATGTATTATTACAATTTTACTTGGGTTCCAATACATTGATACTAAGTAAGTGTTCCAGACCTCATTGATTCTAATCCACCAAATAATATACTCTTCAACCTTATTAGGTTAGCCATCAGTCTAGATTAAACAAAGAACTCTCATCGTTCTAAACATTATGACATAATTCATCAAAGACCTCCATTTGAAGTAATCTCTCAAAGCCAAAAAAACTAGAACTTCTAGTTGGAGCTTGTTGTAATAAACTAATACAAAATTCCTTTTTTACATATAAGCACCAAACAGTGGAAGCAGCTTAACCAAACAAAAAGCTGTTTTACCTTCCAACTACTAACCATATTATTTATGCCATGAGTAGAAGTAACATAGAAACATGTATAATAATTCTTCCAATGACATGTTTTCATGGCTCTTAGGGCATGTTGTGTTGTTGCAATACAATGATTAACTTCAACAATATATGTAATAGTAGCATAGGAAGCAAACTGAACTTTCCTCAACAATTTTTTTGCCAAAGTACCTTAATATCAATAGCAACTTATAGTTTCTCAAAACACCCTCCACTGAGTACAACTCAAAGAAATGAGCTTCCACTTTTTTGCTTGTATGAATCATGCCTCTACTCCAGATTAACAAAATGTCCACTAAGATGTTAATAACCATAATTGGTACAAAAGCTATCTTTCTTCTCTTCTCAATTGTAGTTGTAGCAATAATTTAGCATATTGTTATCCTTAGCTAGGAGTTCCCCCTCAATTTTTTTTATTTTTCATTATCTAAAAAAAATAATTCCATAATATATTTGCCCTACTTTAAACTTTAGAGCAAACCAAAGTAATGGATGGATTTGAAATGCAAGAGTATAGTCTGCTTCTCTAATTTCTACACCTAATAATCTGGAGAATTGATAGAGCTTCCTCTAATCCCTTGCTATTTGATGTGCTATGTTTTTATTAGTAATAGGTTCATTTTCTCGAATTTTCTTACTTTCATACCCATTTAGCCTTGACTGTACCTCAATAATGTCTATCTTTCCTAGTGCTAAACTTCCTCCTTTGCATTACTTATTGCATTTCATGTTTGTATTGCATTCCAACCACTTGCTTGCTTATATCTTTAACTATTGTAGCCCTCCACTGCTATGTTGTTATGATCAACCTCAACTTCCTAGGTTTGACTACCATCAAATGTATAAGTACTTATCTCTTCTCATCATTATCTTATGTTCCCATTTGCTTAAAATAGATCCCCCATGATTATTCTATTTTGATCATACATTTAAAGAACAAGAGCTCTCACTTGCAGTAGCAAGGTATACTAGCACACTAGATGTACATGATTAAGAAGCAACCCCAAGCTTGCCATACCTGAAGCAAATAATGGATATCCCATCATATTAAAACTACTAAAAAGACTAACCCAAGGTTCCATTAAACCACATTCCCACTATAAGAAATTTTGAAAGGTCCATTTTAATACAAACCTTAGGAAGGGATGACATTTGCATGTCTATCATGCAACTATTGATTTAAATAGAATCTCATAAATCATTGGTAATGTATAATATATCTCCATGTCTCAATACATAAGTGGGAACATTGAAAAATGAATCCAAAGTGGAGCACACATGATCACTAAAGAACAAGATTTAAATTTAGATGTCCACATGTTTTGTCGTAATGCCAAACAAGCAACCTACTACAGTCCTCCTAACTGAACACAATCTCTACCTATAATTGAATCAATGTGCAAATAGAAATACCTAGTGGACACGTTTAGGATTCGAAATCCTCTTAAATGTCAGCAACAACACTGCAATAGTTTGGCCATCTATTGAAATGACAAATGACCCTCATACACTCTACCCATGAGGTTAAATTGGTGGTATTGAATTCGTCATTGACATAGCTCATCTAATAGATATATTCCATTATTAAGCATGAACAAGGTATCCTTCAATACCATTATCTTAACATATAAATTAGTTGGTCTCTCTAAGTATAAATTAATGGAGAGACCTCCCATCATAGTATTATTAACAAATCTTATTCTCCCTCTTGTAAGAGACTCCTTAAAGCTAAACCTAATTGAGCTATGAGACTTATGTTTTCTATTCAAATAAATTTCTTCCCTGGCCATTGCAACATTTTCATAAGCACCTTGTATGCAATCATGTCAATCAGCCTCATTAATACCTTTAGGATAGAGAGATTTCTTCTTTGAGGTAAATACTTTGCTATGGTCTTTCAAATCAAATTCATTATCTAGTGCATTTATTTTTTCATCTTTTTTGTAGTGTTCTTGATTCCCATTGTAATTATACTATTAAAGCACCATGAAGCCCCTGAAGAAGAACCCTCGTCATCCTCAGGCATATTTTTGCCACGAAAAGCCTCACCTAATTTTGATGTTGCCATTAATGACATTACATTTTTCCCTACACTTCTTAGAATTCCACTGTTAATGTTCATCAAAGCCTGGACTATATGGACAATCCTAGATCTAGAATTCTAACATTGGGATTGATAGGCTCAAAAGTCTCACTAGTGGGGTTTTGAACATCATCACTAGTTGTTTATGATGTCGATTATTGTAGCAAGTTGTGTGTTGTTACTTTTGTAATCTTACAAACTTGGTTCCTACCATAGATCATTGTTTCTCATTTTCTACTCATAGAATTATGAATTCTAAGTCCATTTCAAAATTCATTGAAACTAGAATCAAACATTGACATGCTAAAACTCACCTCTTACTGGTTGTCAATGCAAGTCAAAACATAATTTTGCAAAACCTTCTCCCTTGTCTACTAGTTCTACCACCTCCAATCGCTATAGTCCTTCCCCAACCTTCCATCGTCAATGATGTTTTCCATTAGCAATTTTTCATCATCCACCCATCTGTACATGACCAATACCTCTGATGCCATAAACACCACCTAAAGTGGTTCTATGGGTTTTATGGAACTCTTTGCCTTCCTTGTGAAAGTATTGATTTAGTCCTACACACTCTCCTTATCGAGGTTCATACATAAAATAAATAAAAAAATAAAGTTGAAATGGTTTGAGAAGGGGAATTCCCAACTCTCAACAAATTCAAACAAAGTGTAGGATAAGGGACCTAATCCATAGCACTCTTTGCTTGGAACTTTATGTAAGACAACTTGAAGGAATTCATATGATAAACATATGAAATAGAATTGTGGTGAGAACTATTTTTTGCTATTTATAAGAGCAATTAGATCACTATAATAATGATTATAGTATAATCTGATTCAATCACCACTATCTTAACATTAGGAAGTAATGATTTAGGAAGTTTCATCACTTCAAGAGTAACAGTAGTCTCCATAGACCAAGATAAACAAAAAACAAAAGTTTTCCTTATAACAACAATATGTCTACTCATGCCATCCCATACAATTACACCAATTCTAGCATTAACATCATGTACAACTATGTCACAATTGAATTTATCCAACTCCTTGAAGGAAGAGTACAATAAAAAGTAAGAAGTAGCTCGTCATGGTGGCCAGTGATCCCACTAAATGAGATTGGAGAATTGAAGCAAGCGATAGTAGCAATTTAAATGTTCCCTTAAAGTGTTGCTAAATTGGGTATTATCGCTACATGTTCTTGATGATTCCTATTTAGACAAAGGTAGAATAACTAGAAAGTACCACATTAACTATTTTTTAAGCTTTAGCCACTTGCACATTCATGGACATCTAACAAAGAAGCTCAAAAACTAAATTGATGTCCCTATGGTTAATCTTATCAAGTTTGAAGTGATGATTTAAAATGTTGTTGGAATAAAAATCTTTTGCTCTATGACACTCCCAAAAGCTATGTTTCATGTCTTCAATAGTATAACATCCCCAAGCACAAAGCTTTGACATCTAAATCCCCATTTCATGAAGCCATGAGTAGTAAGAATCAAATTTAACACTAATCTCCAAAGGAAAATATTTACCTAACAATGCAATTTCACTTTCCAAACCCATGTGACCTCATCCTTGATGGATTCTTACTCATATATGTGTTGTTATAAATATTTTTTAAGTCCAGCACCATATCCTTGCTTAATTCAAAGCACAATGCATTCATTTCATTTGAATATGAAATACAAAATTAGGCATAAATAGCAGTTAATTCTTTTGGTGATCCAACACACCATGCTCCTTAACCAACTTTGCTACAAATGATGGATGCTCCAACTCCATGTTAAGAAAAGTTGGTTAAGTAGCAATAAGAAGGATGCCAAGCTAGTCATCCAACAAAAAAGAAATTGAATTACCCATAATAATCTACTAAATCGTATTATTTGTAGTCTATAGGCTACAATATTATGTAACTTATATGTATGAGATGAACCATGAAATGTATAAAAGGTATTGTTTGTCATAAAGTACTTAGGGCTAAAAGATTGAATTCATATTATTTCTAAGTAATAACCAGCCTATAATGTTTTGCAATCAACACTAACTACCAAGTCAACAAATTACAAACTTTATGTCCCCTACACTCCTCACAAAAAGTTATTGAATCCCAGTAGATATAATGTATTTTGCTATGAACATTTAAACTACTCCATATATAATTCTACAAAAAAAATTCTAACTCTACAATAGTGCCTCTAAAAATTAATGAATGGGCTAAGTAATAAGTAAGAATAGTAGGTAACACTACATTTAGCATGACAATATGCACCACCATCAATAGTGACTTGATCATACATCTTAACACCTCATTTTCAACATGATTAATAATGAAATTGAAGTCTTTTTTTGAAGTTTAGTTGTCAGAATTGGTATACCTAGATGTTTAATTTGAATGATATATCACATGTGTACTTTTCTTACAATCATCTTTCTTTACATTCATTCCATACCCTTGATTTGTTAAGGTTCACATCCTAAATTCAGTGTTAGCACTTATTGCTCCAAAATATCTCAAATGGTCCTCACATAGAACAAGTTGTAGGTGCACAGATCATGATATTATCAGTATATAAAAGATGTTTAATCATATGAGAAGAAGGGTCAATCTTGATCGCAATCAATGCAACATTATCAAGCTGGTGCTTAATAAGACATGAGAAATACTCAAACACAATGGTAAATAAGTATGGTTAGATCAAACAACCTTATGTAAGACCCCTAATTGCTTTAATTCAATGTATACAAATGCCCTTAGACATAATCGTAAATCTTAGTATCATGATATAGTCAATTGAATCACATCAAATAGTAGGGAACTATAAATGCTTTAACTTATTCAAGATAAGTTTCTAGTTTACCTTGTCATAAGCTTGATTCATTTTTGACTTTAGTTCTATCAAACCTTCTTTAGAAGTAAAAAGGTGCAAACAGGTAGCCATTTCCTATGCCAAAAAGTTATTATTAGATATAGCATGGACTGATGCAAAAGCAAATTATTCCTTGACAATGGTACCCAAAGGCACCTCTTTAGTCTAACCACATAAAGTTTTTGTCACTACTTTGTAAATCACATTGCATAAGCTAATGGGCTTAATTGCTCAAGTTTAGATGCTCTTTGAACTCTAAGAAGGAGAATGATCAGTGTGTTTTTCCAATGTTTGTGCATAAAGCTTCATTTTAAAAATTATTTCATTATTGTAATAATGTACACTTGTGTGATCTTCTAATAACCATGCATAGACTTAGCAAAGATATCATCCACATCAAGGGAATTATTTCTTTTGATGAGCATTATCATAATTATGATCTCATTGATACTATTTGGAGCCATAGAATTGGCTACTTGTTCACTTTTAACAGTCTCAAAGGCTGGATGCATAGAGAAGGCTCATACTGCACATGGCTACACCATGTCTTTTTAGGAACATTGCATAAAAAATCTTTAATCTCAGTTGGGGAGGCCACTAGTTTCTATTTGTCATTCTTAAGCAAATGTATATAATTTTTCCTACAAGTAGAAGTCCCCATATGCAAAACAATGCATGTTATGGTCCATAAGGGTGGCCTAATTAAGCTTGGTATGTTGCAACCACCATCCTTCTTCTAAGGTGATGATAATGTGATAGGAATCAATACTATATACCAAAAGAAAATATTCTAATTCAATTAAGAGATTCTTAGATTCGTTATGCTCATGCTATTGGATTTCTTATTCTAACTGATGAGGCTTATTGAGGGTGTTACCACTGTCTGTTTCACTCCATTTCTTTCATGTTGTTAAAGCTTTGCAAAATTAGTAGAAAGGCTGTCAATAAGGTTTTCTCTAATAGTCCTTTTCTAAGCTACATTCAATGCATTAGTTTATTAGGGAAAGAATAACTATATGTTTTCAAATTGGGGTGTTCTTTTAGTTTTTATTGAATAATTATTGTCTAACTATATAAGCAATGGCTAGAGGTTTGAGCCAATGTAGGGAAAATTTGTAATAGTGATACTCAAAACGGTTTGTGTATCATCAATATTCAAGAAAATTCTATCCAACCTTACATAAATCTTCCCATTCCCCTCCTTGTTTTTATATGAAATAAATTGATTCCTAAGAAAATCCAAGTTAGATCTAAATCATGAAGTTATAGAATTGAAACTAAGCCTAGCCTCTATTGAATTTGTCCCCTTTTTTTTGTTTATGTATGTAAGGAATTGATGTGCCCAACAATAAGTAGCTGTCCATCAAGCTTTTTAGTATCTCTTATTTGGTCCCATGCTAATTTGAAGTATATGTATTCTATTGATGCATACATAGCACAACACTATCAAATCTCACCTAGATGATAACCATTTGTGAGGTGTAATCCACAATCTCAAGCATGACCCAATTCCTTCATAATATTGCAATGCTCCCAAATAACCTATTTAATGATTGAACTAAGTAGTTATAATTTGTACCCAAAAGTTGATCTATCTCTAGCCTATTAATGGCCTCTACATGAGTTTTTAATAGTGCAACTATGAAGACCCTATTTGTCTTTACCAAATGTTGCAAGTAGCTATGGGATTTTATTGCTTTAGTCTTTAGGATATTCCACAGTACTAATGAAATCATAATTTATGACCCAAAACACATTACACTTGGACATTTTGGTTCCCATTGCTACACACCCTATCAATGCCAAATCTATATTTTTTAGGCCAAACAATTCAACTATAACACATACAACTGAGATAATTCATGAAATTGATCACATAATTTAGATACAACAAGCTTTTTTAACCCAAGTTCCCAAGTTCTTTATCAATAAAACTTTAATCTAACTATATGCACCCCTTTTGTTAAAGAAAACATAACATATGACCCATCCAACCACATCAATAATCGAGTAGTACATTGAAAACCATCAGATGTAGTAGCCACCCATAGCCACAGCTCAATAATGTAGCATCTAGACCTTTACAATTACCCAAATATTCCCTTTTTAGGAATGTACTTGTAACTTTTGAATAGATTATTTGTTGCCACATTTACTTTATATTCATAACTACAGCTGTCCTTGTATCTTATTACAAAGCATTTCAAAATCCACACCTAAAATAGAAGTTAAATTCTAGTGCCCAACCATGTTGTAGCCTCTAGGAAAGAACTTTATTTCCTATTATGCACAATAATGAGTCCAAAAGGAACAAATGGGAGTTTCCACATAGTAGTCATGACTACCTTTAACTTACTTAACCTTTGGACACAACCTTTCACACCAAGATTACCTCATAGCCAATAGGTCACCTTTGCAAATATATCAAAAACTTTCTATACTCAAGAGATGAGGCATGCTTGTCGCTTTTCCATTTCTTAATACTACATGATTTGTAGCCTCAGTATCTTTGCAAAAGGTTTTTTTGCCTCCCTTGTATATTGCAATCCAAGGTGGTTGATCTAGACATTCCTAATTCAAGGGGCCAAACAAAAGATGTTGTTATAAATGAGACACACATTATTGAAACTATATTCCCAACAATAGCCAACCAAATAAAGCAATATCTTCCGAAAAATAGATTAAAAATATTATGAAGTGCTACTCCTTAACCAATCTCTTACCATACCTTAAAGATAATATTGTAGTAGGAAAGATTATTGTGTCACAATTTTGCATGACTACCAAATGTTTGAGATTAAGCAATGATTCTAGCCCCCATTGATCTAATCCTCATGATAACATACTGACGAACTTTATTTAGATAACCACGAGTCTAGGTTGATGAAGGAACTCTCACTTTTATAAACATTCTGACATAATTCAAAGTGCATCATATGAAGTTGTTTATCAAAGCTAGCAAACCACAACATCTATTTGGCACTTTATGTAATAGATTTAAAGAAAACAACTCCTTTCATGCAGTGTAAACCATCATATTACCAGTTTTTTACTGGCCCCCAAGGTATGTTAAAGTCAGTATTATACCAAAGGTGATTACAATAGTCTGCATAACAGCAGCCAACCAAGAAATTATGATAAACACATGCCTTCAAATCTACAATAGGTTATTGTTTTTCAAGCAATCCTCCTTAGAGTATAGCTTAAATAATAAAACTTCCTCCCTATTACTTATCTAAAACTTGCCTCTGACAAAAAATAATGGTGAAATTTACAAAGTTGTAAATAATGATAGTTAAGACACAGGAATCTTGCTTCCCCTTCTCATAGCTATAGCCATCCATGTCCCTAGCTTGATCCTTTACCAACAAAATAAGCCTAATGGAAGTAATCGATTACATAAAAAATCTATTGTAGGTATGCTTCATGCATTCAGTGCCCGAGTTGCAACGTTAATAGCCTTTTTCCCTACATTCCCCAATAATAATACCCTTTAATCACATCAATAAAAATAATAAGTGATCCAAAATATGCTTTGAAAGGGATTCCAACAATAACACAACCATATGATCATCTATTGAATTTCATAGAGAAGTGAAGTTGTTACTTAATGCTCTACTTTGTTCTATGTACACATGTCTTGCAAACGCTATTTGTTTTTTAGTTATCCAAATTACCTGAGTTCCTTCTTCTTTTTTTCATTTCTTTTCATTAACTTAATGACAATGATTCCATAATTCCTTTTCCTTTTTACTAGACTCTATAAGGGAACTTTATAATGGATGGACTAAAATTGCATGAGAAATAGACTTGCTTCTCCAAAATTTGAAACTTACTATGTAAAGAGTTGATACAAGCTTCCTCCACTCCCTATTGCTTGATGGATTGTATTTTTTATTAGTAATACATTGTGCCTCTCCCAAATTTCTTTATATCGATACCCATCCAGCGTCTAAAGTATCTCCACTATGTCTATATTTCCTAGTGTGGGATTTGTCACTTTACATGACTTGCATCATATCTTCATATTTGTATTGCTTTCCTATATCCATTCTATTTATATCTTTACTTATTATAGTCCTCTTCTTTTTAGTTGTTGCAATAAGTCGCCTTTCCCTTGTTTGGACCATCACCCAAGGTCCAATTCCTTAGGTCCTCTCATCATGATGCTCTGTATTAATTTTTATGACATATTTCTTTAAAAGTGCATATGATAGATAATTTAGAAAAGTTTATAAAATCTTCTTAATCATCATGACATCGATCACATGATTTTTTTTCCTTTGTATGCATGTGCGACTTCACAAATATTATAGCATTGTGTCTTATTAGAACACAAACTTTGAGCATTCTTTAGGAACAATAGTATTAGGATGTTTCACCTCTTGAGAAGTTCTAGCATTAAACTTATTTTTTCATAGCTATACTTTTTCTAGTGGATGACAATTGATTTTAATTAAGTGTTAATAATAAAATATTAAATAAGTATAAATGATAGTTTATGTATACCTTTTTAATAATTAATTATTAAAAAATAATTTATAACATTATTATTAATTTCATATAACAATAAACGTGACACATCATATGATATAATAAAATAATAATTTTAACATATTTTAATATTAAGTAAAATAACTTTTTATCTTTTTTAATAAATTAGAATAACCTCATCATTATACAAGTATATATTTACTATATATAGAATTTTTTAAATATTTATTTTATATATTATCTATATATTAATTAACTTTATGGTTGTATATTAGGAAAATTATATAATTTATAATTTAAATAATGTTTTTTAAATTTTATATGAATAAATTAATATAATTTTATCACTTAAAATATTTTTTAAATATTTATAATAATCGAACATAATAATAAAAATTAAAATAATTTTAATTTTTTTTATTATTAAATATTATGTATGATTAACTTGTTATATTTAATGTGTGTTACAATTCTATTCATTAAACTTTAACTTTTATTTAATTATTTCTCTTAAATATTTCTATTTAATTCAATATATCTCACATTCTCTCACTTCCTTCTATCTCTTATTACCTTTTTGTCATTTAGATCTTAATTCTTTATCCCTTTATATTCTTCTTGGCCTCTTCTTCTACTCTATCCCTATCCACTTTCACATCTCTATTTCAAGTATTTATTTATTTTCTCTATCATTTCTATGTTCTTCCTTTTCCTTATTTTTACTAATCATCTCTCATGTCTCTTTATTACTATTTTTCTCTATATTTTTCAATTATCAATCAATGATTTTCTTTCTCTCTTGTAGAATTATTTTCTTTATCTCTATTATCTCTTTCTTAGTTCATCAATTAATAATATTTTTGAAATCTCTCATGTTTTATAGTTTAATTTCTAATATTTATGGTAAATATTAATTTAATTATTTACTTATAAGAATTGTAATATTGAGGAAGAAGACCTTATGTATTAATGTCTTAATTTGAAAAGATAATAATTCATTTAATTTTTTGTTTATTTGATGTAAATGAAATATTGATATTAGAATAAATTACAAAATATATAATTAGCGTTTTTATTCTAAAGTATAATTAATTGAAAGTTTAGAAACTTTTATAAATTAATAATTATCTTAAATACAATAATCATATTGCTACAATGTTTGCTTTTATTCAAAAGTCTTCATGTTGTACCTTTTTTCTCATAGTATTTCTTTTTTATAATAAACCATAATTTATTTTAATAATATTTTACTAATAAAAACTTGAATTATTATAAATGATTGTTTATAATTATAATTTTACTATTTAATTCTAAAAAATATCTTTATAATAGTATTATCAATTTTATGTAATAAAATAATAACTTTAATATAGTTTATTATTTAGGAAAATAACATATATCAATTACAATCAATTAGAATTATTTATTTTTATAATATTTAATAAATGTTATGTATACAATTTCTTAAATATATTAATATAATATCATAAAATATTAGAAATATTAAATTAAATAATTGATATTAAATATTATTTACAATTATTATGAGTATTCTAACATATGAAGATAACATTTAGAATATTATATAACTTATCATTTAATTAACTTTTTAAATAATAAGAATGACTAAAATAATGTTTAATTAATAAATTAAAGTTATTTATGTATTTCTAATGTGCTAAAATAATAATAGCTTTTAATTATTTCAAAAGTTAATTATTATTAAACATTATATTTGATTAACTTATCATATTTAATAAATATTATAAGTTTAATTATTATTATTTATCTTTTGTTTAATTATTTCCCACTTTTTTCTTTATCATAATATGTGTCATATTCTCTCACTTTCTCAATTATTATTCTCTTATTTATTTGATTATTCTCTATCTCTTTATACTATTTTGGTCTTCTAACTCCTCTAATATTATTATTTTCTCATTTCTCTCTCTTTCACTTTTTATTTATTCTCTTCATGTCATCTATGTTCTCTATTTTCTTTTTCTCTTTATTAAATTGTCTAACATCTCTCTCTATTACTATTTTCTTCCTATGTTTATCTAATCTTATCAACCAATCACTTTCACTCTCTCTTTTTGAGTAGTAATCTTCATCTTTATTATCTCTTTCTCTAGACATAATTAGCTATTTTTAGAAATATTATATGTTGCATAGTTTAATGTAAAATTTTTATGACACAAAATATATTTTATTTTTTTATTTATTTTTTCTTAATTTAAATTTTTATTTATATAATTAATAAAATAATGGAAAAAATCATATGTATTAATCTCTAAATTATTAAGAATAATAGTTTGTATAAATTTTTCATATTTTAAAATAAAAAAATATTCATATTTTAATACATTATTACATTTACAATGAACATAATTTTTTTTTAAAGTGCAAGATAATAATCTTCAAGACAATAATCGCATATGTATGATTTTTTAGAAATAATTCATTACCTTCAAGGCAATAATCATATAACTATGATTTTTAGTATTTTATATAAATAGAAGACCACGCAAGCATTATTGCATTAGATTTCTTTAGAACTCAGATGTTAAGCATGTTTGGGTAAGAGTAGTATTTTAATAGGTGACGAGAAGTCTTCATGTTGCATCTGTTTGTTTTATTAGTATTTCCTTTTATAAGGAATGATAATTGCTTTTAATAACATGTTAATGTTAAAAAATTTAAATTATTATAAATGAGATTTAATATTTACCATTTTATTAATTAATTAATATTAATAAATTGATTACATAATCATTAATTTATTATAATGACAAACATTGTACTTCACTTGATATAATAGAGTAACAACTTTAATAAATTTTAATATTGATTAGAAGAGCAAATATATATTATAATCAATTAGATTTAACTTAGGTTTATATTATTATATAAATTTTATTTGTAAAATGTTTTTAATATTTAGTAATATTATATTATAGAATACTAGAAATCTAAAATAATATAATTAATTGCCATAAATTTTTTAAAAATTTTTTAATATTAAAAAATATTAAAAAATATCAAATATTTTTAAATGTTTATTATTATTAATTATTCTATGTGATAAACCTATTATATCTAATAAATATTCATAGATTAATTTTTTGATTTATTTTTTATTTAATTATTTTTAGCACTTTCTTCTCTTTATATTAATATCTCTTATATTCTCTCATTTCCTTCTCTTTACTAATAATTCTCTTATTTCTCTCTTCTTTCTGTATCTCATTTTATTTTTCTTTGCCTCTCTCTTTTCTTTCATTCTTTACTTATTTCTCTCTCTTCCAAATATTTATTTCCTCTAACAATTATATAAATTATAAATTATTTCTTAGTAAATAAGAGTTTTTAATAAACATAAAATTAGTTTTGTAATATATTTTTCAAAATAAATACAATGAAAAAATTCTCCAAACTTTTTTAAAGTAATAATTGGCCAATTTTTATGGGATTTTCACAATCATTTCCACTTTAATAAGCACTTTTTACAAGACTTATGTTTATTATGTATGTCATAATATAATCAAATACAAATAGTTTTTTAATATAAAATAATACAAAAATTATATTAAAAAATATTTCTAATAAACTAATCATTAATTTATACGATTTTCTTCCATTATATAATTATTGTTATAAATAAAAAAAGGTGAAATAGGTATATAAAATAAATTATGAAATTATCATAAATATTATAAATTAAACAACATAACATGGGAGACTTTATAAATATTATTAATTGATAAAAAGGTATAATTTGAGATGAGGACAACTATTTTAGAAGAGAGAAAGACTTTTATTAATAAAAATAAAATACAAAAAGAAATTATAATAGATAAGATAAGAGAATATTTAATGAAGAGAAAAAAATAGATAACATAAGAGAGAAAGGGAAAATAAATTAATAAATAATAAAGAAGGAAATGAGAAAGTAAAGAAGGATAAACGACAGAAAAGGATCAAGAAAAATAGAAAGAAATAAAGAATGAGAAGATAAATATAGAATAATAATAGGATAGAGAAGGAAGTTAGAGAATGTAAGAGATATTAGGATACAAAAATATTAAAAATAATTAAATTTAAATTAAATATCAGTAGTTAAACCTTAAACATTTATTTTTTATCAAAAATGTTTTATTTATAATAGTTAATAACAAAAAATACAAAATGTATTTGTGGTTTATAATTATCTTAGAATATTTTACATTTTTAAACAATATTTTGACATTTAATTTAATTTTATTTTATTCAATTATAAAATTATTTTTTTTTAAATAATGAGTAATTTAATTACTCTAATATGTTATCTTTATATGATAAAATATAGATAGTAAACATAACTAATATTTATTATTAATTATATAATTTGAAATTTCTTGTATTCTATAATATAATATTACAATATTGAAAAAATAATATATTATTTTAAATATAAATTTATTCTATTTTTCATAATATATATGAGTTATGTTCCTTAATATTAAATTATATTAAAATATTTATTTCAAATGATGTATTATTTTTATAGTTATATTAAATTTACAATTATTTTAATAAATTATTATTTATAATTAAATACAAAAATGCTATTTGATAAGTATAATTTATAATAATTTCATTTTTAGACATTAAAATTCTATTAAAAGAAATTATCATTCATTAAAAAAATGAATATTAAAAATTATTTACAACAAGAGGACTTCTCACGTGATTACCCATTCCAATACATAACATACCCAACAAAGCTTAACTTTGGAGTTCTAATAAGATATACAGTCGTGATGATTGTGTAGTTGCAAATGTATATAATGGATAAAAAATAATAATTATGTGATTGTTATGTTAAAGATCATGAACCCCTTTTAAGATCTTCAAATTTATCAAGCATATACACATTTAAAAAAATGATGCCTATTATATATGTCATAGTATATTTTAATTAATATATTTTTGTAAAATAAATTAGCAGAGGTTTATAGGGACTATTGCTTTTTATAACATATATATTAATACATGCGACTTTGTTCCTTTATATTAAAATTTTAACTAATTTAAAAATTAAACACATAAAAAATATAAATAATAAAATATATATGTGTCAAAAAATTTATATATTAAACTATACAATATTAGAAATATTTTAAATATTATTATTTGAAGTACTAAAAAACGAATAATAGTGATAGAGATAATTATTTTATAAAAACGAGAAATTCATAGATTGATAGAATAGAGATATTATAATAAAGAGGAAAACAAAAGAGTGAATTTAGAAGAGGCAAATGGAATAAATAAATAATGAAGAGAGATAAATGAGAAAGTTGAGAATGAAAGAGGAGAGAGATAGGCCAAGAAAAATATAAAAAAATATAGAATGAATAGTCAAATAGAGAATAATAATAAAAGAAAAATAAGTTAGAGAATCTATGAGATAATAAAACAAAGATAAAAAAAGTGAGAGAAATATTATATAAAATTAAATTCTTAAAAATTAAATTTGTAACATATATTAAATATAATAAGTAAATAAGAAATAATATTTAATAATAATAAAATTTATAAAACTATTTAAGGTTGATTATTATTTTACAACTTTTAAAATTTTTTTTTATTATTTTAGATTTTTAAAATTTTTAAAGAATATTCTATATATTAACTTAATATTATTTTATCAAACATAAAATTAAAAAATTTAATGAAAACATAAATTACGTAATTATTCTAATGTATTTTCTATATTTAAAAACTAATTGACTATAA
The DNA here is from genome assembly GCA_023846275.1 of Vanilla planifolia. NCBI lineage: Eukaryota > Viridiplantae > Streptophyta > Magnoliopsida > Asparagales > Orchidaceae > Vanilla > Vanilla planifolia. Next base: position 93,993 of record JAIUJO010001735.1, read on the forward strand.
ATATAAATTATATTTATTATTATTATATTTATTATTATTATATTTTATTAAATTTCAAAACTTTTATAATAAAAAATTATTTTATAATTTAATTTTTTAATGTTAACATGTTATTAACTAAATTAATATATTATCTTTATTTGAAGAAAAATAGATTATAAATTCAAATAGCACTTAATATTAAATACATAACAAATATAAATAATAAAATATATATGTGTCATAAAATTTATATATTAAACTATACAATATTAGAAATATTTTAAATATTATTATTTGAAGTACTAAAAAACGAATAATAGTGATAGAGATAATTCTTTTATAAAAACGAGAAATTCATAGATTGATAGAATAGAGATATTATAATAAAGAGGAAAACAAAAGAGTGAATTTAGAAGAGGCAAATGGAATAAATAAATAATGAAGAGAGATAAATGAGAAAGTTGAGAATGAAAGAGGAGAGAGATAGGCCAAGAAAAATATAAAAAAATATAGAATGAATAGTCAAATAGAGAATAATAATAAAAGAAAAATAAGTTAAAGAATCTATGAGATAATAAAACAAAGATAAAAAAAGTGAGAGAAATATTATATAAAATTAAATTCTTAAAAATTAAATTTGTAACATATATTAAATATAATAAGTAAATAAGAAATAATATTTAATAATAATAAAATTTATAAAACTATTTAAGGTTGATTATTATTTTAGAACTATTAAAATTTTTTATTATTATTTTAGATTTTTAAAATTTTTAAGGAATATTCTATATATTAACTTAATATTATTTTATCAAACATAAAATTTAAAAAATTTATGAAAAAATAAATTACATAATTATTCTAATGTATTTTCTATATTTAAAAACTAATTGACTATAAATATAAACTATATTTATTATTAGTTATATTTTATTAGATTTCAAAACCTTTATAATAAAATATTACTTTATAATTTAATTTTTTAATGTTAACATGTTATTAACTAAATTAATATATTATCTTTATTTGAAAAAAAATGGATTATAAATTTAAGTAGTATTTAATATTAAATACATAATTTTAAATTTAAAATATTTTACAATATACTATTCTTATATCTAAAAATTCTATACATATCGTATGCATATTATTGTAAAAAAAATTAATTATAACTTATTCTAAATGATATAAATTATTTGTTTTAATATTTAACTTTATTAAGATTATTATTTTGTTATATCTTACGATGTGTCATATTTATTACTACGTGAAACTAATAATAATGTGACAAAGTTTTTATTAACAATTAATCACTAAATTTATAATTATAATATATCAATTGATTTAATTTAATTTTTTAACATTAATATATTGTTAAAACAAATATGAAAAATTATGTGCAACATGAGAAGATCTAAAGTTCTAATGACATTTTGTGCCATATTGCTTGTGTGGACATATATGTATGCAATAGATAGAAAATCATTGTTGTGTGATTATTATGTTTAAGAAAAGAAAACATTTCTAAAATTTCCAAAATTATCAAGCATTTGTACTTTTAAAAAAATTTATGCATATTATATCAGTCATAGTATATTATAATATCAAGATCTTATTTATCTAAAATTAATAAAAGTAACATAAAATATTTTTATAATGTGGACGTTAGGACATAGTATTTTCTTCAATTATGCCTCAATTTTTGTAATTCAAAAATTAAATTATGTAATAAATATAAAAAATTATATATTTATCATAAATATTATTTATTAAACTATTCATCATGGGAGATATCTTAAATATTATTTATTTATGGGTTATAGAAAAGATAATGAAGATGAATATAACTTTTTATTTGAGAGAAAGTCACATATTTGTAGGGGCAAAATAAAGAGAGAAATAGTAATAAAGGTTATTAACAAAAAATTTAATGAAGAGTAAAAGAAATGAAATAACATAGAGGAGATATGGAGAACAAAGAAGTGAAAGAGATGGGAAAATGAGAATGTAATGAACAATAGAGAACAATTAGATGCCAAGAAAAATATAAGATATAGAAAGAAGAGACAATTTAGTGAATGATAATATGATAGAGTAAGAAGTTAAAGATTATTAGAGATATTGAGTTAAAAATAGAGAAGTAAGAGAAATAATTAAATAAAATTTAAATCTTAATAATTTAACTTAGAGTATTTATTGAAAAAAATAAGTTGAACATATATAATATTTTTTAATAAATAATTATGAAAAATATGTTATGTTTATTATTATTTTAAAATAATATAACTATTTCAAAATTATTTTGACTATTATATATGTATTATATTATTCATACTTAAAATTATAATAGTAAATTAAAACATCAATAGTATAATTATTCTAACAAATTATCTTTATATAATGTTATATAAATAATAAATATAAATAATTTTTAACATTAATGGTATAGTTTTAGATTTTTAATATTTTATAACATTATATTACTATGTTTAATAAATTCTATACATAATATATATATACTATAATAAATGTTAATAAAATTTCTTTTTATTATAATTGATATAAGTTATCTTGCTCAATATTAAATGATTTTAAAGTTATTACGTTATTATGTCATATCATTTTTTATATTTACTATTGTGTAAATTTATCAATAATGTTAGAAATTTATTTGTAAAACTTAATCACAAAAATGGTAATTATAAGCTATCATTTATAATAACTTCTACTTGTTGACATTAATATTTTGTTAAAATCAATTATCATTCATTAGAAGAATGAATGTCAAGAAACAATAGGTTTAACCCATCCCAATACTAATCTCACCGAAGGAAGTAAAATGTATGAGTTCTAATGTGATCCAATGCTATAATTAGTGTTGTCACACATGCATACAAATGACAAAAAATCATAGCTGTTTGGTTATTGTCTTTAAGAAAATGAACCATTTCTAAAATTTTCTAAATTATCAAACAAATGTGTTGGCCACTTTTGTAATTGTTGAGTCAAGCCATAATTGTTTAGCCTTTTATTTTAATAGGCTTTAATGTGAAATGACTTTGCATATAAAGACCAAGCTATGTAATTTCAACATGGTGAACTAGAAGTCATCAAACAAGCTTGGCATGTTTAGGAAGCTTTAGGAATAGATGATACACATCAGCTTTTATAACGTTTTACATCAATAAGAAGTAGATTGTTAATTTGTTCATTTTAAGACAGTCTCCTTTCATATCAACATACTCAGGCATCTAATCTTGATTTAGCAAATAAAAAAGATTCAATTTCTTAATCTCTTAATTTATTTTTGGTTCAAATCCTACTTAAATAGTTCATTAATTTAACGTAACTCTATTTTTGAGTCATTCTTTCTTTGCTTAAATCACACTTTTGTTTTTTTTTCAAATTTTATGTCATGTTTATTACTAAATTTTTTTTAAATAAAAATATGATTATATTAAAATTTTAATAATAAAGTAAATGATAACATTTTATGCGACATGCCAAGCATTGCCAGAATGCATAATTATGGGCGTAACTTAAGCCTAAGCATCAGATCAAGAAAAAAGTGGGATGAAGACAATGTTGACCCCTTGTTGCTCATGATGAATTCTTGAAAAAGATGATTTAGACAAAAAGTTTTTTTATAACTATTTGAAAGTTGCTTTAGTAAAAGATATTCAATCCTTTCTAACTACTAGGATAAAAAGTTTTTTATAAATAGCTAACCATTATGAATTAAAGGACCATTGAATGTGAACAAAATTTTAACATCACAAGAAAGGTCTACCACAAATACTTTTAGTCTGAATTTCCTCATTAGCACTTACGACTATTTGAAATTCCAAATTCTTGCAACTAAGCCTAATTCTTGTAAGCATTAATTTTAGCAATTGTTTTCATAATTTTGAGCATTTCATACATTTTAACATTCATGAACAATTGTAAAAATATTTTGACATTATTATTAGATAATTGTTTCAAGCTATATTTATTCTTTTTGGTTTGGAGGGATGGCATTTACAAAAGCCTAAGTTTGCTTTGATCAATTGAAAATTGAGTTATGTTTGAGCTCATTAAAGCCAAGGTTATAATTGAGCTAATAAAAGCTTGTATGTTAGAGGAGAAGTGTAAGGAAATAGCTTATGTTGTAATTATTTTATTAATGGAATTTTTTTATCTATGTGGTGGGGTGCACTTATGTTTTAGATTGAAACAAACAACCCAAAAATTTTAGTATACCTTTTCATCTTTTATTTTCATCATAAAAAATATAACTTACTCTTTTTAAGATAAAAGTTTTTAATGAACATAAGAATATTTTTATAAAGAATTTTTTAAAATAACACAATGAGAAAATTTGTAAGTAATTTTTAAAATAATTATTCAAGCACTACTTTAGGATTTACACACTCATTTTCACTTCAACATGCACTTTTAAAAAAATTATACTTGTTATATATTTCATAGTATAACCTAATATAAATATTATTTTATAAAAAACTAATAAAATGGACATAAACTATTTTTTGGTAAACTAAACTTTAACATATATTGTTTTCCTCTATTTTTATTATTATTCTTACAAGAAAACTTTTAGATATAAGGAATAATATATATAATAATTATTAATATTATATATTAAATTATGTAATATAAGAGATTTTATAAATAAAATTTATTGATAAACCAAAAAAGGTTTAATTGAGATGGGGACAAATATTCTATAAGAGAGAGGGAGAGAAACACATGGATTAATAAAAGAAAAATAAAGAAGAAAATCATAATAGACAGGATGAGAGAAGTTTTAATGAATGCAAAAAGAAAATTAATAATATGAGGGAGATATAGAAAATAAATAAATAAATAAATAAGTGAGAAATGAGAAAGTAGAGAAGGATAGAAGAGGGAGAGAGATCAAGAAAAATATAAGTGATTGAGAATGAGGAAACAAATAGAGATTGATAAAAGGAGATAGAAGCAAGTGAGAGAATGTGAAAGATATTGAGATAAAAAATAAGATAAATAATTAAATAAATATTAAATCATAATAACTAAACTTATATTATTTTATTTTATATAATAAAGTATTTATATATGATATTTAATAATAAAATATTTTAAAATATCTTTTATATATTTAGGTTTATTATTATATTAGAATATTTTAAATATTTTAAGAATATGTTGAATTTTAATTTAATAAAAGTTTATTCACATGTAAAATTAAAAAAGGTTATAAAATAATGAATAATATAATTATTCTAATATATTATCTTTATGTGATATAGCATGGATAATAAACATAAATAATATTTACCATTATCTTTATAACTCGAAATTTCAAATATTTTAGAATATAATTTTACTATGTTTAAAAAAGCAATATACTCATCTTATATACTATTATAGATATAGACTAACTCCAATTTTTTATAGTATACATGTGTTGTTCTCATTAATATTAAACTATAAATTTTTTATATCATATGATGTATCGCATTTATTGTTATACTAAATTTACAATAATGCTATTAAAATATTATTTATAATTAAATTGTAAAATGGTAATTACAAACTATAATTTTTAATAATATCATTTTTTAACTTTAAAATTTTAATAAAAGAAATCATCGTTCATTAGAAAAATGAATATGAAAAAGTATTTACAATCCTACATCCGTATAATTGATAAAAATAATAATTATGTGATTATTATGTTAAAGATAATGAACTATTTCAAAAATGTTCAAATACATCAAGTATATGAACTTTTAAAAAAATTATGTTTAATGTAATTTTCATAACATATTCTAAAAATAATGTATTTCTAAGTAAAATTAATAAGACTTTACATAAGCTATTATTTTTTATAGCATATATATTAACACAAAATGTTTTTCCCATTATGTTAACAATTATATTTAAAAATAGTAAAATTAAATAATAATAATAAAATATAAATTTATCATAAAACTAATATATTAAACTATGCAACATGTGAGACTTCTGAAATATTTTTAATTGATGGACTGAAATAGAAATAATAGAGACAAAATAACTATTTTATAAAAGGGAGAACTTAGAGGAGATAGATAGCATAAATATAAATGGAGAGAGACAAACAAGAAAATTAAAGAAAGTGGAGAGAGATAGCAAAGAAAAATATAGAAAGATATGAAAGGAAGAGAAAAATAGAGAATTATAATAGGATAGAGAAGTCAGTGAGAGAATATAAGAAACAATAAGTTAAAGAGAAAAAAGTCAAGACAAAAATTAAATAAAGGTAAAATACTTGAACTTTTGATATGGTCTCCAATCCAAATACCACTCTTGCCAAGAAAACTTGACTTTGGAGTCCTAATGGGATCTAGGGCCATAATGCTCGTGTTGATGCATAGATATGCAATAGTAAAAAAATAGTAGTTGTGTAATTTTGTGTTGAAGAAAATGACACTTTTCTAAATGTTTCAAAATTATGAGGCATAGGTACATTTAAAAAATTTATACATATTACATGTGTCATAATATATTCTAATGTCATGAATTTATTTATATAAAATTAATAAAAAAATTACATAAATTTTTTTTGATAATATAGACATTAATACAAAATTGTTTCCTCTATTATGTTATAATTTTTATAAATATAAACTAAGTTATGTGATAAATATATATATAATAAAGTATATTTCTATCATAAATACTATATATTAAAAAATTGAACAAGAGAGTTATCTTAAATACTGGTAATAGTTGTGTTAAAAAAGAGATAATAGAGACAGATAAATTTTTTATAAGATAGAGAAAAGTCACATATTGATAATAGAGTAAAAGAGAGGGAAGTAGCAGTGGAGGTTGAACAGTAATGATTTCATTAAGAGGAAAATAAAAGATAGAGCACAAAGGGGATAAAGAGAATAAAATAAGAAAAATGAAAGAGAACTAGAAATAAGAAGTTAAAGAATGATAGATGAAAGGTTGAGGTCAAGAAAAATATAAAGATATAACGAATAAATAGAAAAATAAGAGAATAATAACAAGAGAGTGCATGAAGTGAGAGAATATGAGTGACATTAAGATAAAGATAAAAAAGTGAAATAAATAATTAAATAAAGGTTGAAACTTAACAATTAAACTTATAATATTTATTAAGTATAATAAGATAATTATATATAATATTTTATAATAACAAAATATATATAATATTTGAAAATTATTATTTTTAAAATTTAATAATATATAAAGAATATTTTGACTATAGCGTAGTCAATAATAAAAAGGATTTGCTTCTATTATGTTATCGTTCTTAGAAATAAAAACATAAATTATAAAAGAAATATATATTATTAAATATATATCTATCAGAACTACTACATATTAAAGCATAGAATAATAAACATTTCTTAAATATTATTAAATGATAAATTAAGGAAAAGATAATAGAAAAGAAGATAAGTATTTTGTGAGAGAGAAAAAGCCATGAATTACTAAGAGCAAAATAGAGAGAAAAAATATCAAAAAAGAGTGATGAGAGATTATTTGATGAAGAGAAAAAGAGAAAAAAAAATAGAGGACATTGAGAGAACAAATAAAAGTGAAACAGAGAAAGAAAAATGAGAATAAAGAAGTATAAATGAGAGATAAATACTAAGAAAAATATAAGAAGATAAACAATGTAGAGAAAAATAAGAGAATGATAATTAGAGGGACAAAAGTGAGAGAATATGAGAGACATTAAGATAAAGAGAAAACATTGAGAAAAATAATTAAATAAATATTTAATCTTAAAAATGAAAACTTATAATAATTCTTAAATTAAATAATTTTAACTTATATTATATTTAATAATAGTATATAAAATATTTAAAATATTTACATTTATTATTTATTTTTTAAAATTATAAATATATAAAGAATTTTTTAACTTTTTATTTCATATTATTTTACTCATGCTCAAAACTAAAAAATGTCAATTTACTAGTGCATAACATAATTGTTCCACTATATTTTTTATATAATGTAATATAAACAACAAATATAAATAATATTTAACATTAAAGATGTAATTTGAGATTTTTAATATACTACAATATAATATTATAATATTTAAAAAATTTCTACAAACATTACATATATATAATTATAAATATTAATTAATTCTAATTAATTATAATTAGTATAACTTAATTTGGTCAATGATAAACTATATTAAAATTAATATTTTATCATTTCATATGATGTGTTGCATTATTTGTTATACTAAATTAACAATAATAATATAAAGTTATTAACAATAATTAATTACAAAAATGCAATACACTATGAACATGGTGAAGTAGTGTGTTCAAACAATTATAGAATGTTCAATAATTATTAAAAATTGAAGACATGCATCAACTTTGATAAAGTTTTATTTTACTATAAGAAAGACTGTTTGCATGTTGATTTTATGTCATTCTTCTTTTGAATAAATTTCAAATCATAATTATTCATCTTAATTATTTTATCACCTTTTTCATTTAATAAGTGAATATGATCCAATTTTATAATCTCTCAACATTATTCTTGATTCAAATCCTACTTAAGTAATTCATTGATTTAAAATAATTATATTTTTGGATCATTTCTTTGGTTAAATATTACTACTATATTTTTTCCAAATTCAATTTTAGTTTGATTATTAGATCTCAGTCACATAAAAAAATATTTTTTATAAGTGTTCCAAAATTAAACAAATAAATAAATTTTATAATGAATACTAAGCTCTAGTCAAATGCAAAAGTTTAGGCTAAGCTTAAGTTCAAGCAGTGGGTCAAGAAAAGAAGTTAGATCGAAATCGGGTCAAACCATCAAGGTTCACCATGAATTCTTATACCAAATAAGGTAGGGCATTTGATCAAATCAGGAAGCATTCGAATGAAATATAAGTATTAGATGGGTCAAAGCTAGATAAACCCTTATGTTATGAGTCTATCTAGGTGATTAAATGTCGAGCACACAATGCAAGAGCTACGAATCTTTTTTTTAAGTCATACCCAAGAAAATGATTATAAAGACCAAATAATTTCTTCTCTTACAATGTGCAACTACGTTTCTTGTGACTATCTCCATGCAAATCGATAATGCTTAGAACTGTTTGATGGCACATTTTCCTAATCACTTGGTCGGGATCACCTCCTCTTTTATAAAATGATCTTAATCAAAACAATTATCCATTTGGTAAGTCCATAAAAAAATTATTACTTCATTTATTGTAACTGATTGACCCATCTGATGGTCATGAAATCATTTAACGTCATCAAATGATAAATTTAATTTCTACTTCTTGTAATAATCTATCATTGATTTGATGACCTAGATCACTCTTTTCTAAATCCAGTGGTCCAAATCTAATCCCAATTTTACCAGTGGTTATTCAATCAATCAAAATTTCTTCTTACTTGAACTAATGGCCTTCATATCTAGCTTTACCCAACCATCAACAACTCATCCACCTTTACAACATTTGATTAGACTGTTGAGATCTCCTTTATTTTCATCCAATGTCTCAAGATAATACCAATTAATGGCTAAAAATAATAATTATTTAACCATTACAACATCCATTTTAGAAGAAGATTTTAAGAACTTCTTAGGCTATTTGGAATATACCTTTGTATAAGCATTTCCCTCACTTTCTAATGGCTATGACAATAAATTTTTTATAAATACCTAACCATTATGAATTTCCTCCGAAAGCAGCTACGGTTTACCACTACGTAAAATTTTAATTTCTTACATATAAGCCTAATTCCTATAAGTCTTAATTTTCTTAAATCTTTTCATACTTTTGAGCTTTTTGTGTCTTTTTACATTCATGAAAAAGCATAAGAAAAATTTTACTTTTTTATCAGAAAGTTTTTCTTTCTATATTTTTTATTCTTTTTTATTACATGGCTGAACATTTTCAGAAACTTTGAGTTTTGTTTGATCTTGTAAAAAAATTGAGTTTGGATTATTCTCATAAATTTTTTGGTTATAGTTTAACTTATAAAGCTAGTAGGCTAGGGCTTAAATGTATAAAAAACTAAAGTTATAATTCTTTTACTAGTGGAGCTTTTTTATCTCGGTTGAAGTTGGACATTAGTGCTTGTTTGAACTGAACCACCTAAAAATTTTTGTGCATAATTTAAACTTGTATTTTCAAATGAAAAAAATTATCTATTGTATTTTTAAATCAATATTTTTTTGTAGTTTTTTATAAGGAATTTATGAAAATAAGTACAATTTTTAAATTAGAAAAAATAGTTTAAAAAAAAAATTAGCCTCCTTGGTGGGATTCACACAATTATTTTTATTTCAATATAAACTTTTAAAAAACATTATGCTTATTTTATATGTAATAATGAATTCTAATAATAATTTTTTATTTATATATCACTAATAAAAAATTACATGAAGTATTATTTTTAATAAAATAGACATTAATATATAAGATTTTCTTCCAATTTTTTATCATTTTTATAGATAAAAAATTAAATTATGTTATGATTATAAGTAGTTAAATATATATTGATCATAAAAAATTACATATTAAACAATGCATTATGAAAGATATTTTAAATATTATTAATTGATAGGTTGAAAAGTACGTAATAGACAAGGCGATAACTACTCTATAAAATAGAAAAAAATACAAATTTATTTTAACAAAATAGAGAGAAAAATAGTAATAGATAGAGATGAGAAAAGATTTAAAGAACAGGAAAAGAATGATATATCATACAGCAGATAAAGAGAATAAATAAATATATAAAAGAGAGAGAAATAAGGATGCAAAGAAAGATAAAGGGACAGATGAGATATTATTTAATGAAGAGAAAATGATAAAGGGGAATAAAGAGAGAGAGAAATTATATGGCAAAAAATGATAGATGGGAGAGAAAGGCTAAGAAGAATATAAGAAGATAGAGAATGAAGAGAAAAAAAGAAAAAAATAGAAGAGAGGAGGTGAGAGAATCTCAGACATTGAGATAAAGAAAAAAGTGAGAAAAAATAAAATAAAAGTAAAATCTTAAAATATAAACATATAATATCTATTAAATATAATAAGTTAATCATGTATATTATTTAATAATAATAAAATGTTAGAATTATTTAAGGTTTATTATTATTTTGAAACATTAGAAATATTTAAACAATATTTATAACATGAATTTAATATTAATTTATTCATATTTTAATTAAAATTATTAATTAAGTAAAATAATGTAATTTTTATAATATATTGTAATAAGATGATTTAATATAGATAATACATGCAAAAAATATTTAACATTATTGATAAATTTTTTTATTTCTAATGTTTTATAACATAATATTACCATGTTTCAAAAGTTCGATGCACAATATATACATGATCATAAATTTAAATTAATATTAATTCATTATAAGTTATTTTGATAATATTAAACTGTATTAAACTTATAATTGTTTTATGTCATATGACATACCATATTTATTATTATATAAATTTATTAATAATATTATAAACTTATTTGTAATAATTAATTTCTAAAATTATTATTATAAAATGTCATTTACAAAAATTAAATTTTTGAAGATTAACATTTTATTAAAATCAAATGTCATTCATTAGGAAAATGATTTCTATGAAAAACTATTTACAACACAAAAACTTATTAAGAGATGACAACTCAATCCTACTCTCACCCAAGCGTGCTTAAATTTGGAGTTCTAATAAGATCTAATGCTATAATACTACTATGGTTAGACAAGCATTAAAAAAATCATAGTTATGTGGTTATTGTCTTGAACATAAAAAACCATCACTGAATGGTTTCTAATTCATCAATGATATGAACTTTTAAAAAACTTATCCTTCTTTATACATCATAGTTTAATCTAAAATATATAGTTTGTTTATATACAATTAAGAAACAATTATGTAAACTATTATTTTTTATAAAATAGACATTAATACAAAATTTTTTTCTATATTAAATTATTATTCTTATAAATAAAAAATAAATAATGTAACAAATATAAAAATAAAATATATATTTATTTTAAATATTTTACATTAAATTATCTAACATGAGAAATTCCTTTAATTTTACTAATTCATGTGCTGAAAAATAGACAATAGAAATGGAGATAATTGTTCTATTAGAGAGACAAAGGATTGAATTGATAACAGAAATTAAAAAAAATAGTAGTGGAGCGAGAGAGATTATTTATTGAAGGAAAAAAAATAATAGAACATAGAGAAGATATAACGAACAAAATAAATAAATAAGAAAGAGAATGAGAAATAAGAATGTAGAGAAGGATAAAGAACATAGATGAAAGATTATTTAATGATGAGAAAAAGACAAAGGGAAATAATGAAGAGCTAGATGGCATAATAAAGCAAGTGGAAGAGACAGAAAAATGATAGGGTAGAAAATGATAAAGGGGGAGAAAGGTTGAGAAGAATATAAAAGGATTAAGAATGAAAAGAAAGAATAAAAAAATGATAATAAGAGAGAGAAGCAGGTGAGAAAATGTGAGACATTGAGATAAAAAAGTGAAAGAAATAATAAATTAAAATTAAAATTTTAATATATAAACTTACAAAATTTATTAATTATAATAAGTTAATTATATATATTATTTAATAATAATAAAATATTAAATTTATTTAAGGTTTATTGTTAATTTAAAACATTACAAATATTTAAACAATATTAATAACATTAATTTAATATTATTTATTTCATATATTAATTAAAAATTTTAGTTAAATAAAATAATGTAATTTTTGTAATAAATTATATTAATATTATTTAAGATAGATAATAAATGAAAAAAATTTAACATTATTGACAAAATTTTTTATTTCTAATGTTTACAAACATAATATTATAATGGTTAAAAACTTCTACAAACAATATATACAAGATTATAAAAATAAATTAATATTAATTTATTATAATTGATAAAAGTTATTTTGATAATATTAAACTATATTAAAGTAACTATTTTTAATATCATTTGAATTATCATATTATTATTATTTAAATTTAATAATAATACTATAAATTTATTATACATAATTAATTAATATATTTGTTATTAGAGAACACCATTTATAATAATTTAATTTTTTAACATTAGCATTTTATTAAAATAAAGGGTCATTCATTACAAAAATGATTTTTATGAAAAACTACTTTCAACATATGAGCTTACTAAGTGATGACATCTCAAGCCTACTCTCACCCAATTGTACTTAAATTTTTGTTCTAAGAAGATCTAACGCTATAATACTAATATGGCTACATATGCATAAAAAACATAGCTATGTGATTATTGTCTTGAAGATAAAGAGCCATCACCTAGCAATTTCTAAATTATCAATCATATAAACTTTTAAAACAAATTATCTTTGCACATACATAATAGTTTAATCTAAAATAAATAGTTTGTTTATATATAACTAAGAAACAATTATGTAAACTATTATTTTTTTATAACATAAATATTTATAAATAATTTTTTTCTTTATTATTTTATTATTTTTATAAATAAAAAATTTAATTATGTACCAAATATAAAACGTAAAATATATATTTATTTTCAATATTAAATTATCTAGCTTGAGAAATTTCTTTGATATTGCCATTTCATGTGCTAAAAAATAGATAATAAAAATGGAGATGATTATTCTTTTAGGGAGAGAAAGGCATGAATTGATAAGAGAAAAATAAAAAAGAATAGTAGTATAACGAGACAAAAGATGATTTATCGAAGGCAAAAAGAGACAATAGAACATAAAGAAGATAGAAAGAATAAATAATTAAGTAAAAGATAGAAATGAGAAAGTAGATATAGATAGAGAAAATAAGCGACTAAAAATACATTTGGAGATAGAGAATTAAGTGAGAAATAAAAAAAGGTAATAGGAGATAGAAATAGGAGTACTATGAAATAATATTTACAACACAAAAATTTCTTAAGTGGTCTACCTTACCAATATTACTTACACCCATGCATGCTTAAAATTGAGTTCTATCGAGTGCTATAATACTGATATGGTCACATAAGCATACAAAAGTCAAAATCCTTGTTGTGTGGTTATTGTCATTAAAATAATTAGACCATTTTCTAAAAGTTTATAAATTATCAAACTTACGCACTTTTGAAAAAAGCCATAATATAATCTAACATTATTATTTTTATATATAATAAAGAGAACTTTACATAAATTATTATTTTTATAATATAAACTTGAATATATAAGATTTTATAATAATATTTCATAATTTTTATAAATTAAAATTAAATTAAGTAATAATTATAAATAATAAAACATTTGTATATATAATAAGTATTATATAATAAACCTTGCAACATATGAGATTTCTTTAATATTATTGATTGATGAGCTAAAAAAAGATGACGATGATAGAGATAATTATTATGTAATAGAGAGAATCACATAGATTGATGAAAGAAAAAAAGAAAATAGTAATAGAAAGAGGTAGAAGATAAAAGATTATTTAATATAGAGAAAAAGAAAGAAAGAATATAAAGGAGATAGAGAGAATAACTAAAAAAAGTGAAAGTGAGAGAAATGAGAATGAAGTTAATAGAAGGGGACAATGGCTAAGAAAAAGTAAGATAAAGAATGAAGAGACAAATAAATAAATGATAATATAAGAGAGAAAGAAGTGAAAGAATTTTATTGGCATTGAAATAAAGGAAAAAAGTGAGAGAAATAATAAAATAAAAGTGAAATCTTAACAATTAAATTTATAATATTCGTTAAAGAAAAGAAATTAATCATATACAATAATTGTTAATAATAAAATATTAATAAATAATTTAAGGTTTATTATTATTTTAGAATATCACAAATATTTGAAGAATATTTATAATATTAATTTAATATAATTTTTTCATACATTAAATAAAAAAATTAATTTAAAAATGATAAACTTTTTATTATATGATATATTTATATTATTTAACATAGATAATAAATACAAAAGATATCTAACATTAACAACACAATTTTTTATTTCTAGTATTCCATAATACTATAATATTATGTTTCAAAACTTCTATGCATAATATATATACTATTATAAACATAAATTAATACTAATTTATTATACTTAATGTAAGTTGTCTTGATCAACATTAAACTACGTTAAAGTTAATATTTTATCAGAACTATGATGTACCATTTTTACTTTTATATAAATTTTATAATAATATCATAAATTTATTATTAATAATTAATTACCAAAATTGTGATTATAGTGTATCATTTATAATAATTAAATTTTTTAAAATCAACATTTTATTAAAATCAAATTCATTCATTAGAAAAAGGATTTTTAATGAAAAATATTTGCAACACGAACTACTCACGAGGTCACCCTTCATAATCATGCTCTTACCCAAATTTGCTTAACTTTAGAGTTCTAAAAAAATCTATTGCTATAATACTTCAATAGCTTAGAGTTGCATACAAAAGAAAAGATCATAGTTATGTGAGTTTTGAAGCTAGAGAACCATTCTCCAATAGTCTTTAAATAATCAATCATATGCACATTTAAGAAAATTTAACATTGCATATATGTCATAATATAATCTAACATTAATGGTTTATTTATATAGAATTAAGAAAAAATTACCTAAACTACTATTTTATAAATCATAACTAATACATACATGTTTTTTATTATTTTACCACTCATATATATAAAAATTTAAATTATGTAACAAATATAAATAATAAAATATGGATTTATCATAAATATTATAAATTAAATTATGTAGCTTGAGAGATTTTTTCGCATTATTAATTGATGGGCTAAAAACTAGATAATAGAAATAAAGATAATTATTCTATTAAAGGGAGAAAGGCACAAATTGGTAAAGGAAAAAAAAGAAAATAGTAATAGAGAAAGGTGAAACATAATTTATGGAAGTCAAAAAGAAATAATAGAATATAGTTAAGATGGAGAAAAGAAATAATTTAGTAAATGAGAGAAATAACACTTGGGATAGATAAAGAAGAGGAGAGGTTAAGAAAATATATGAAGAAAGAATGAAGTGACAAATAAAAGAATGATAATAGGGGAGAGAGAGAGGAAGTGAGAAAATATGATTAATATTAAGAGAAAAGGAAAAATAAGATTTAAATCAAAAAACTCAAAGTATAATATTTATTAATTGTAATAAGCTAAACTTGTACAATTTTTAGTAATTATAAAATATGAATTTTTCTTAGATTTATTATTATTATCAAATATTAGAACTATGTAAACAATACTTCTACTATTAATATTTTATTATTTTATCAATAAATAAAACAAAAAATTAATTAAATAATAAATAATATAATTATTCTAATATATTACCTTTATGTGATGTAATATAGATAATAAAAATTAACAATATTTGAGATTAATGACATAATTTTAGATTTTTAGTAACATATAACGTAATATCACTATATTAAAAATAATTTATACCAACTTTATAAAAACTATCGTTAACATAAATTAATTTTAATTTATTATAATTTGATATATGTTATTTTACTTAATATTAAACTATATTAGAGTTACTATGTTATTATATGATATGATGTGTCATATTTATTATTATATGAAATTGATAATAATATTATTAAGTGATTATTAACAATTAATTTCTATAGTGATAATTAAGAACTATTGTTTGTAATAATTTCATTATTTAGCACCAATATTTTGTTAAAATCTATTGTCATTGATTACAAATTGAATTGTTATGACATAATATGGGCAACACAAGAACTTTTGATGTTGTCGCCCTTTCTAATATTACTCTAACCCTTGTACACTTTACTTCTATGTTCTAGTAAGATCTAGTGCCATAATACTAATGTGGAAACATAGGAATATAAATGATGAAATTATTATTGTGTGATTCTTGTCTTGAAGATAATTATACTATTTATTAAAAATTTTTAAATTATCAAGCATATGAACTTTTACAAATATTTGTGCTTATATATGTCATAATACAAGCCAATATAAATATTTTATTTATATATAATTCAAATAAAATTTCTTGAACTAAAACGTTTTATAGTATAGACATTAATTTGTTTAAGAGTTTATTCTACTATGTTATCCTTCATATAAATAGAACATTAAAATATGTAACAAATATGAATAAAAAATATTTATTTATCAAAAATATTATACATTAAACTATTTAATATGAGTGATTTTTTTAATTTTTTTTAAATGAAGGGTTTCAAAAGATATAAAAAAGATGAAAAAATATCCTATAAAAGGGACAAAGACACGGATTGATAATACAAAAATAAATAAGAAAATAGTAGTAAAGAGATAAGAGATAATTTAATGAATAGAATAAAAGGAGAGAAAATAGAGGACATAGTGGAGGTAAAGTGAATAAAAGAATAACAGAGATAGTGAAATAAGAAAGTTAAGAAAATAAAGGTGAGAGATTGATGTTATGAAGTATATAAAGAGACACAAAATGAAGAGGCAAAAAAATAGATAATAAGAGAGAGAAGCAACCAAAAGAATATAAGTAATATTGAGATAGAAAGAAAAAGTGAGAGAAATAACTAAATAAAAGCAAAATTAAATAACAAAAATTAACAGATTTATTAAATATTTCAAATCATATATAACATTTAATAGTATTAAATTTCTATAAATATTTGAGGTTTATTATTATTTTGCAATATTATAAATATTTAAAGAATAGTTTTCCATATATTTAATATTTTTTTAATCGAACATCAATATAAAATGTTAATTAAATAATAAATAAATTTATTATAGTATATTATCTTTATAAGGTTTAATATAAATAATAAAAATTAAAAATATTTAAATTTATTGATATAATTTTAATTTTCTAATATTTAATAATACAACATTACTATATTTCAAAACATTTATATGAAACATAAACATACTTTTATAAAAATAGTTTTGTTTTAGTTTGTTATAATTTATATAAGCTAGATTTCTTAATACTAAAGTATATTAAAGTTATTATTTTATTATATCATATGATGTACCATGATTCTTATTATATAAAAATAATAAAAAATGTTACAAAATTATTATTAATAATTATTCTCTAAAATTTTATTTATAAACTATTATTTAAAATAATTTTATTTTTTAATATTAACATGTTATTAAAATAAATTTATGGAAAATTATATCTATGAAATAATATATGCAAGACGAAGACTTCTTAGGATGTCATGCATCTCAATACTAGTCTTGCCAAAGTATGCTTAACTGTGAAGTTCTAATAGATTTAGTACTATAATACCCTGATGTTCTCACACATGTATGTAAAAGATAAAAATATATTTATATGATTATTATCTTGAAGATAACAAACAATTTTGTAAAATTGTCCAAATTATCAAGCATATCTATAGTTAAAAACATTTCTACTTATTTGTTACAATATAATCTAAGATCAATATTTTGTTTATATAATTAAGAAAATATTATTTTTTATAACATAAAGATTAATATGTAAACTATCTTCCATTATGTTATCATTCTTATAAATACAAAATTAAATTATGTAGCAAATTTAAATAAACAAACATATATTTATCATGAATATTGCATATTAAACTATATAGTAGGAGAGTTTTAATTTAATATTATTAATTGATGGGTTAAAAATGTATAATAAGGATGGAGATAAATATTTGACTATAGAGAGAAAAAGGTATGAGTTAATAAGATAAAATGAAGAAGAAAATAGTACTAGAGAGTGATGAGAGACGATTTAATGAAGAGAAAAAGAAATGATAAAACACAAAGGAGAGAGGGAGAATAAAAATGTAAGTGAATAAGAGAGAAATATGAAAATAAAGAATAATAACGGGCCGAAATATGCTAAGAAAAATATATAAAGATAGAGAATGAAGGGACAAATGAAAAATGAAACATCAAAAGAGAATAAAGTGAGAGAATGTGAGAAATATTAAAATAAAGAGAAAAAAGTGATAGAATTAATTAAATAAAACTTAAATTTTTTAAACTAAACTTATAATATTTATTAAATGTAACACGATAGAAATATTTAATTTAATAATAATAAAAATATAAAAAATATTTGGGCATATTTTTTTGGAATATTTTAAAAATATATATATTTTTTAAATTAATTATTTTTTATTTTAAACAAACATTAATTAATAAATTTTATTAAATCAAAAATAAAATATTTATTCTTATATATTATCTTTATATGGTTTGATATAGTAAATAAATAAAAATAATATTTAACATTAATGAAATCAATTTTGATTTTTAGTATTTTATAATATAATATGACTATATTTAAATATTTTTTGACCCAATCTATATCTGCTATAATAGAGATAAATTAATTGTAATATATTATATATGGTATAAGTTATCTTACTAATTTTTAAACTAAATTAAGGTTATTAATTTATTATATGAGATGATGTGTCATATTTATTATTATATGAAATTGACAATAATATTAAACTATTATTATTATAAATTTATTACAAAAACACTAATTATAAGGCATCGTTTATGTCTTTTAATTTTTTTTAATATTCACATATTAATAAAGTTAATTGTCATTCATTAGAAAAAGAAATTCTCTGAAAAAATAAATAGTACAAGGATTTCTAAAGAGGTCACCCATCTCGATACTACTTTCATGTAAGCAAGGTTAACTTTTGAGTTCAAATGACATCTAAGTCTTCAATTGTGGCATGACACACATGCATATAAATAACAAAGAATCTTAATTATTTGATTATTGGCTTGAAGATGTTGAACCATTTTTAGATTTTTCTAAATCAACAAACATATATGTTGGGTCATATTTTTGTTTGATTGGTCAAAACTTAAATATTTAGCCTTTTATTCTAATGGGCTTATTTAGTGTGAAAAAGGTTTACATGTAAAGAACATACTGCACACTTTTAACATGGTCAACATGTGGTGTTCAAAACACATTGGAGTGCTCTGTAAGCTTTGCAAATTGAAGTCAACCACATCAACTTTGGTAGGGTTTTATTTTACAATAAAAAAGAATTTAGCTTATTGATTTTAAGGCACTCTCCTACCATCTCAATCTCATATCAAATTTAGGCTTCTAAATTATTTAATCATATCTATGATTTAGTAAATGAATAGAATTCAATTTTTTAATCTCTCAATTCTTTTCTTGATTCAAATTTGATCTAAGGTATTCATTGATTAAAAATAATTCTACTTTTGAATAAATCTTTTTTTGTTTAATCTTTATTTTGTATTCCTAAAAAATTCTATGTTAGGTCAATCCAATCTAGTTCATAGTGAATTCCTATACCTAATGGGGTAAGGTGTTTGATCGAACTAGGAAGAATTAGAAACAATTATAAGTATAAGACATGTTGAACCTTAGTAAATCGAATGACTGGAGTGTGACCAGTAGATTAAATTCAGACAGCACAAAATAGAAGATAGCACATATAGTTTAGCAAGTTATACTTAGGTAGATGCTTATAAAGGCCAAATAAATTTACCCATTTGTAAGACAGGACTACATCGCTTTTGGCTAACTCCATCTAAAATTGATAGCTCTCAGTAATGTACGATCTCACTTTTTTGCGATTGATCATTGGAGGTTGGCTCAACTTTTAAACAGTGTTCCTAATCAATCTGATCATCCATTTGACAAGCCGATCAAAACGTGCTACTTCATCTGCTGTAAACATTTGATTAATCTGATGGTCATGATCTTCTTTGACTTCACTGAATGGAATTTTTTCTACCTTTTGAAATAATATATTCTTAATTTGATACCCTAGATCTCTCTTTTTTGAATTTTATGGTTTACATCTAATCTTAATTTTATCATTTATTAATTTGATAATCCATATCCCAACAAACTTGATGAAATGGCCATGATCAAATAAAGCTTAATCCAATAGTTTAGAAATCATCTGCCTTTAAAGCATTTCTTTGGGAGGGTAGGATCTCATTTTTTTTCGATCATATGGATCTATTCAATATAGTTTAATGGCTAAATTACAAGTTGCTATTATGCCATTGTAGCAACCGCATTGGAAAAATATTTTAAGATATTTTTAAGCTGTTTGAAAGTTGCCTTTGTAAGTGATTTTCACTAACTTTCTACTAGTTGTGACAAAAGTTTCTCTATGAAAAGCTAGCCATTTGAATAAAATAACCAATGAATGTGAATGGGAATTTAGCATTTAAAAGAAGGGTTGCATACATTTTACTGGCATACATTTTTTATGACAGCATTTATGATTTTTAAATACTTGAAATCATAAATTTTTTAACTAAGCATAATACTTTAAAGCTTTCATTTTCTTAGTTCTATTCATAATTTTGAGGTCCTCATGCCTTTTTTTCATTTGGGTTGGGTGTCCTAGCATTTGCAAAAAATTGGGTTAAATTTCTTCTCATTAAAAATAATGTTAGGGTTCGACTCATAATTTCTCAAGTTATAGTTCAACCTATAATAGATAGTAGGTTAGAGATAAATCGTAAAAAAAGCTCACAATATAATTCTTTTACTAGTGAGGTTTTTTGCCTGAGTTGGGGATCAAAATAGGTTCTAGATTGAACCAAAAAATAAAAAGTTTTGTTAAACATTTCAACATTTTTTTTCATTATAAAAAATATAAATTATTATATTTGTAAAATGAATTTTTTATAAAATTAAATTTCTTTCTACAATTTTTAATTAAAATTAAAAAATCGTTAAATTAGTAAAAATATATTAAAATCATAATTTATTAACTTTTGTGACATTCACACGCTCATTTTTACTTTAATATTCACCTTTAAAAAACTTCTACTATATGTATATATGTCATAGTGTATTCTAATATCAATATTTCAAATTTATAAAATTAATAAAAAAAATTACATAAAATATTATGTTTTATAATAAAGAGATTAATACTTATACATTAAAATTTTTATTATGTCACAAATATATATAATAAAATATACGTATATCATAAATATTATATGTTGAACTATAAAACATAAGAAACTTTTTATATATTTTTTAATGATGAACTAAAAAGAGATAACGCAAATGCAAGTATTTATTCCAAAAAAGATAATAAGACACATTTTGATAAAAGCATAATTGATGAGATAGAGATAATAAATAAATAAATTAAAGATACAATGAGAAATTAGAAGGAAAAAAAGCTTAGAGGAGACAGATAAATTAGAAAAATATAATGAGATAGAGAATGATGAGGCAAATAGAGAATGATAATAAGAGAAAAAAGTGATAAAATATGATAATCATTAAGATAAGGAGAAAAATTAAGAGAAATAATTAAATAAGAGTTTAATCTTAATAATTAAACATATAATTTTATTAAATATGAATAGTTAATCATATATATATGAAATAATAAAAAAATATGAAAACTTTTTTAAGTTTATTATTATTTTAATATTTTTTAAATATGTAATGAAGATATTTTGACCTTTAGTTTTATAATATTTTAGTCAAAATTTAAATTTCGAAAATGGGTTAAATAATAAATAATGTTATTTTTATAATTTATTAAATTTAAATGATGTAATTTAGTTACTAAATATATATAATATATGGCATCTATAATGTAATTTTAAATTATAAATATTGTATAAAATAGAATTAATATATTTTAAAAATTGTATACACATCATCTATATACAATTATAAATATAAATTAATTCTAATTTATTTTTCTTTATATAAGTTTTTAGCTCAATATTATACAATGTTAAAGCTATTATTTTATTATATCATATAATGTGTCATATTTTTTGTTATATGAAATTTATAATAATCACTTAAAGTTCTTATTAATAATTAATTGCTAAAATTATAATTATAAAATATCATTTATAATTATATAATGTTTTAACATTGACATGTTGGTAAAATAAACTATCAATATTTAGAAAAATGGATATTATAACATATTTGCAACACAAGGACTTTTGAAGAGATCACCCATCTCAATACCACCTTACTTGAATAAGCATAACTTTTGAATCCTAATAAGGTTTTTGTGCAATATTGGTCACGTTGTCCCACATGCAAATGATCGAAAAATAATCATAATTATGTGATTATTTTGTTGGAGATAATAAACCATTTTTAACATTTTTAAAATGGCCAAACAAATGCACTTTATAAAAATTTATGTTTATTATATTTTTCAAAATATATTCTAAAAGAAATATTTTATTCATTAAAAATAATACAAATTATATAAACTATTAATTTTGATAATGTTGAAATTAATAACTAATAATTTCTTGCATTATGTTTTAATTATTTAAAAAAATAAAATTTTTTAAAGAAAAAAAGTAATAAAATAAATATTTATTTTAAATATCATATGCTAAGCTATGCAACATAAGAGATTTCCTAAAGTTTGTTAATTGATGAGCTAAAAAGAGATAATGAAGATAGAGATAGTTATTCTAAAAGGAGAGAAAGTCATAGTTTAATAAGAGCAAAATAGAAAGCAAAATTGTAATAGAGATTGATAAGTGTTGATTTATTAAAGTGGAAAAAAAGAGAATATAAGGAGATAAAGAGGATAAAAAAGTGAAAGGAAAAGAAACGAGAAAGCAATGATTATTAGAGGAGAGTTGGATGTGAAGAAAAATATGAGAAGATTGTTAATGAACAGATAAATAAGGGAATTACAATAGGAGTTATTAGGAAGTGATAAAATATATGAGACCTTAGGATATAGAGCAAAAACAGAGATAGATAATTTAATAAAATTTAAATTTTTATAATTAAACTTGCAAAATTTATAAAAAATAACAAGTTAATCATATCTAATATTTTATAACAACAAAATATTAAAAATATTATTAGCTTACAAATTTTTTAAAATATTATTAATTTTTCAAGGTTACTAAGATTATTAATTTTATATTATTATATTTGTTCTTAAAATTTTAAAATTTAGTTAAATAATAAATAAAATAATTATTTTAATATATTACCTTTATATGATATAATAAATATTAAATATAAATAATATTTAATATTAATGATATAATTTTTTATAACATAATATTTTGTATTTAAAAGGTATATACATGACAAATATATATATATATATATATATATATATATATATATATATATATATATATATATATATATATATATATATATATATATTATAAACATATATTAATTTTATTTTATTATAATTGATATATATTATTTTGCTTAATATTAAAATGTACTTGATTTAATATTTAATTATATCTAATGATTTGTCATATTTGCTGTTATATAAAATTAAAGATGATGTTATAAATTTATTATCAATAACCAATTGCAAAAATGTCAATAATTAACTATCATTTATATTAATTTATTTTTTTAACATTTGTTTATTATTAAAATTAATTATCCTTCATCAAACAAAGAAATCCATGGAAAAATATTTCATTCAAGAGGACATTGTGGGAGACCCCCATTCCAACATTTCTCTTGCAAAATCATCCTCCACTTGGGAGCATTAAAGAGATATTTTATTAGAATGCTAGTACAGTTGCACATGCATATAAAAGAAAAGCCATAGTTATGTTATTATTATTTTGAAGATAATTAACCATTTCTAAAAGTTTTCTTGATTATAAAGTAGATCCACTTTTAAATAATTTATGCTTTATGTATATATGATAATATATTATAATTTTAATATTTTTTGATATAAAATTCATAAAAAATTTCATAAACAATTATTTTTAATAGTGAGATATTAAAACATAAATTTTCTTTTATTACGTTATAATTCTTATAAATTACAAATTAAATCAAGTAACAAATATAACTTACATAATACATATTCCTCATAAATATTATATATTAAAGTGCAACACATAAGAGATTTCACAAATACTATTAATTGATCGATTGAAAAAGTGATAATAAAAATAAAGACAATAGTTCTATAAAAAAGGAGAAAGTCATGGATTGATAAGAGGAAAATAGAGAGAAAAATAGTAAGAGTGTGAGATGAGAGTTTATTTAATGATGTGGGAAAAGAAGAGATCATAGAGGAGATAGAGGGAATAAATAAATAAGTGAAAGATAAAGAAACGAGAAAGTAAATAATGATCTAAGAGAGCAAGATGTCAAGAAGTTATAAGAAGATAGAGAACAAACAAACAAATAAGGAATGATAATAGGAGAGGGAAAAAATTTAGAGAGTGTGAGAGACATTAAGCTAATAGAAAAACATGAGATAAATAATTAAATAAAAGTTAATTCTTAATCATTAAAATTATAATCTTTATTAAATATAGCAAATTAATAATACATAATAGTTCTAAATTATAAAATAAAAAACATATTATCAATTTATTATCATTTTAGAATATTAAAATTATTTAATGAATATTTTACTATTAATTAAATGTAATTTTTTAAGGATTAAAAATTAAAAAATAATTAAATAAGTAGTAAACAACATAATTATTCTAATACGTTATCTCTATATGATATAATATAGATAATAAATATAAATAATATTTCAAATTAATGATATAATTTTAGATTTTTTAATTTAATAATATAATATTAATATATTTAAAAAATTCTACACATAACACATATATAATTATAAACATAAATTAGTTCTAGTTTATTATAATTAATATAATTTATTTTGCTTGATATTAAACTATATTAAAAAATATTATCCTATTATATCAAATGATGTAACGTATTTATTATTTTTATAAAATTAATAATAATTTTATAAAGTTATTAATAATAATTAATTACAAAAAATTAATTATAAAAATATCATTTAGAATAATTTAATTTTTTTACCATTAACATGTCATTAAAATAATTTTTCATTCATTTGGAAAAAAGAATTCTAAGAAATAGTTGGTAGAACATCATGATATCTAAATAAGACACCAATCACAACACTACTCTTGCCCTGGCATGCTTAACTTTGGAGTTCTAATGAGATTATGTGCTATAATACTCGTGTGTTCTAACATGCACATAAATGACAATGAATCATACTTGTGTAGTTATTGTTTCTTAGATAATGAACTATTTCTAAATTTTACTAAATTGTTAAACATGTGCATTAGGTCACTCTTTTCATTTAAAGAAACAAGCCTTACTTATTTAGCCTTATATTCTAATGGGCATGTTTAGTATAAAATGGGTTTACATGTAAACAACAATGTATGCATTTTGAATTTATTAAACGGTTATCTTCAAAGCACCTTGTAGTATTTAACAAATTTCACAGATATAAGACATACACTTAAACTTTGACAAGGTTTTATTTTATTGAGAAATAGAAAGTTAGTTTATTGATTTTAAGGCACTCTCTTTTTTTATCAATTCAAAATCATGTTCAAGCATTTAATTTTTGAGTCATCCCCACGATTTAGCTACTAAATATGATTAAATTTTTCAATCTCTTTATTTTTTATTGGTTAAAATCCTACATAAATCATTCATTAATTTAATATAATTCTATTTTTGGATCATTCTTTAAATGATTTAATCATATTTTTATATTTTTGTCAAATTTTATATTTTCTTTGTTATTAAATTTTGATTACATAAAGAATAACTCTATCAAAATTTTCATAATTAAGCAAGTAAAAAAAATTTATGCAACATCCCAAGTTGTGCTCAATTGCAAAAGTCTCATGCCGAGCTTAAGCTAAAGCATAAGAATTTTTCATTTTTGTAAATTTCTCTACTAGGTTGACTTTTAAATATTGATTACATCAAACTAATAATTATTTTATGCAACAACACAAGCTATTCTCGAATGCAAAATTTTGAGGTTGATTCTAAGGTAGAGCATAAGCATTTTATCAAACTGGGATGACTTTGTACTAGATCTAATTATCTTATTGGCTCATCCCAGATCAACAAGTACAATAAGAGTCTACCCAAAAGATTAGAATCCAAAAACATAATTGCAAAGCTTGTTGATCTTAGGTTTGCAAGTTATGCCCAAATGAATGGTTATAAAAACAAAAAGTTTTGTGCTCCAACATTGTAGGACTATGCACCTTGTGAAAAGTTGCATCTAAAATTTGTAGCACTAAACTTCTTCCAATCATGCATTTTCATGATTACGTAATGGATTTTGCCTCCGCCATTAAAAGGGATCTTAATCGATCGAGCCATGAATTTCAAAAGCTAATTGGATCATGACCTTCTCTCTTATGTGAATCCTATGATCCAAATCTAATCTTGATTTTATCATTAACTAATCTAATGATCTAGTTCTCGTCAGACTTTATCTGGTGGCCCAAAAAATCTAGGTTTATCCATTCGTCATGAACTCATCCACCCTTTTAGCCTTTCTTTAGATGGTTGTGTTCTCTACTATGCTAATCCAAAAGCTCAATTCAATCCTACAAAATAGTGAAATAAGTGGCCATTATTAGGCCATTGTAGTAGCCATTTTAGAGGAAAGTTTTAAGGCCTCTTTAACCTTTTTGAAGCTACTTTTTTGATAGTTTTCACTCACTTTTTAACAACTATGAGAAAACTTTTTCGCAAATATCTAACCATTGATAATGAAATGGCAAAAAAACTTGAATAAGAATTTAACATCTCAAAGAAGGCTGCATAATATTGTAATAAATTTTGTATAAAGGCACCTACGATTGAAGATTACTTGAAATTAAAAAAATTTTCAACTAAACTTAATTCTTTTAAGCTTTAATTTTCTCAATTATTTTCATAATTATGAGCTCCTAATGATTTTTTATATTCAACAATATGCATCACAATACTTTTACATTTTTATCAAAAATTTATTCCTTACTGTATTTTTGTCTTTCTTTTTGGGTTAAGTTGCCCAACATTTATGAAAGACTAAATTTTATTTTATCTCCCATACAACAATTTATAGTTTTGATAATAAATGCATTGGATATAGTTAAATGTACAAATTCTAGTAGGTTAATCATGAGCCTCAATAAAAAAATCTAAAGGTGTAATCCTTTAACTTGTGGAGTTTTTTATCTCTATTGAGCATGGACTTAGTTCTGGTTTGAATTGAATCCCATAAAAATTTTGTTGTGCCATTTCAATCTTTTTAAATCATAAAAATTATTAATTTCTATATTTCTAAATCCAACTTTTATATAAAAATAAAATTATGTTTGTAACTAATTTTTGAAAATAAATACAATTAAAAAATAAGCAAAAAATTATTCAAAACTATAATTCACCACATTTTGTTGGATTAACACTCATTTTCATTTCAATATACATTATTTCAAAATATTTATGCTTTTCATATATGTAAAAACATATCTAATTTAAATATTTATTAATATAAAATTAACAAAAAAATTACATTAACTATTATTTTCTAGCATAAACGCAAATACAAAGATTTTCATTCATTATGTCATCATTCATAGAAATAAAAAATTAATAATGCAAGAAATATAATTAATAAAATATATATTTATCATAAATATTATATATTAAATTATACAACATAAGAGACTTCTTTAATATTTTTAATTAAATGGGCTAAAAAAGAGATAACACAGATGGAGATAAGTATTCTACATAAGAGAGAGAAATACATGGATTGATAAAAGCAAATTAAAGAAAGAAATAACAATAGTGAGAGATGAGAGAATTATTTAATTAATAGGAATAGAAAAGCAAGAATATAGAGAAGATAGAAAGAATCAATAACTAAATGAATGAGAGGGAGAAATGAGAAAATAGAGACAAATAGAGAAGAGAGGCCAAGAAAAATATAATATACAGAATGAAGAGATACACAGAGAATAATAACAATAGAGAGAAGAAAGGGAGGGAATATGAGTGACGTTAAAAAAATAAAAAATGTAAGAGTATAATTGATTAATTATGTCTAATATTTAATAATAATAAAATATAAAAAATAATTTGTGGTTTGTTATTGTTTTAGAATATTTTAAATATTTAAAAAATATTTTGACGATTAACATAATATTATTTTATTCATTCTAAAAATTGAAAACATTATTTAAGTAATAAATATAAAATTATTCTAATAGATTATGTTTATTTGCCTTAAGATTTAATAAGTATAAATAATATTAAACATGGATTATAATTTTAAATATCAAATGGTGTGTAATATAATATTACAATGTTTTAATTAATTGTAATTTATTATACCTAATTTAAGTTATTTTGTTAAATTTTAAATTTTATTAAAGTTATTATTTTATTATACCATATTATGTGCCATATTTATTATTATATCAAATTGATAAAAATATTAAAAATTTATTATTAATAATTAATTAATAAAATTTTAATTAAAGATTATTTTTATGATGATTTAATTTTTTACATTAATATATTAAAATAAATTATCGATCATTAGAAAAAAGAATTTGAATAAATATTTGCAAAATGAGGACATTTCAAATGGTCACCCATCCCAATACCCCTCCCCCAAAGAAATCTTCACTTTAGAGTCTAAGGAGTTCTAATGCTACAATGCTCGTGCATTCTCATATGCAAATAAAAAAATCATAGTTGTGTGATTATTGTGTTGAAGATTATAAAGTATTTATAAAATTTTCAGAATTATCTAACATATGAACATTTAAAACATATGATTATTATATATGTCATTATATATACTAATATTAGTATTTTATTTATATAAAATTCATAAAAAATTATGTATATTACAATTTTCGATAATATAGATATTAATATATAACGTTCTTCCATTATGTTATATTTTTTTAAAAAAAGAAATAAATTACATATTGAATATAAACAAAATATATTTATATATCTCCAATATTATATATTAAACTATGCAAAATAAGTCATTTCTTAAATATTATTAGTTGATAAGCTAAAAAAGAGAATTGAGAATGAGATATATGCTTTATGAGAGAGAGAGAAAGCCACAAGATGATAAGAGTAAGATATAAAGGAAAAAAGAAAAAAAAGATTTTTATGAGAAGAATTAATGAAGAGGAAAAGAAAATAGAGAACATAAAGTAGATAAAAAGAATAAATAAGAAGTCTAAAAAAATTGAAATTAGAAATTAAAGATAGATAGACAAGAGTTGTAGGCTAAGAAAAATATAAGAATATATAGAATGAAGTGACAAATATGATAATAACAATAACATAAGTGAATAAAAAGCTTGAGAATTTAAGATAAAATAAAAAAGTGATAAAAAATTAAATAAAATTAAATCATAGTAAATATTTTAAAAAACTAAATAGATTAATGATATTATATTATTTAATTAATATTTAAAGTTAGAAAGGTTAATTAAATAGTAAATAATAGAATTTTTTTAACATATTATCTTTATATGATGTGAAACAGATAATATATATGAACAATATTTAACATCATTGATGTAATTTTATATTTCTAACATTATTTAACATAATATTATTATATTTGAAAAATTCTAAATACATCATATATATATTATTATAAATATAAATTAATTTTAATTTATTATAATTGACAATGCTTATTACTCAATATTAAATTATATCAAAATTATTATTTTATTGCATCATATGATTTGCATATTTATTATTATATGAAACTAACTATAACGTCTCAAAGTTATACTAATTTAATTTTTTAAAATCAATATGTTATTAAAAAAAATTATTGTTGATTAAAAAAACATAGAAAAACTTTAAAAATATGAGCATTTTTTAAGAGGTCACTCATCTCATTACCACACTCACCAAGCATTCTTAACATTACATTTTCTTCTACTACGTTATAGTTTTCATAAATATAAAATTTAATAATTTAATAAATTAATAAATATAAATAATATATATATATAACACAAATAGTATTTATTTTATTATGGAACAATAGAGATTTCTTTAATAAAGTTAATTGGTTGACTAAAAAAGAGATAACAGAGACAAAAATAACTACTATGTAATTTGAGAGAAAGTAACATAATGATAAGAGAAAATTTGAGAGGAAAAATGTAAAGACAAATGAGAGAAAATTTAAAAAAGAGGACAAGACAAGAGATAACATAGTGAACATAAAAGAATAACAAAATAAGCAAAAGAGAAGGAAAAATAAAAATGTAAAGAATGATTAAGGAGAGCATAAGACTAAGAAAAAAATAATGAGATAGAGACTAAAGAGCTAAATAAGATAATGATAATAATATAGAGTAAGAAGTGAGATAATGTGAGAGACTTTGAGGTAAAGAGAAAAGAGTAAGAAATAATTAAATAAATGTTATATCTTATTAATTAAACTTATGATATTTATTAAATATAAAATATTAATCATGTACAATATTTTATAAAAATAAAATATCAACAATATTAAAGGTTTATTATTATTTATGAATAATATAAATGCATCAAGAATATTTTGATGATTAATATTATGTTATTTTATTAAAATTTAAATCTAAAAAAATAAATTAATAATTAAAAATATAATTATTATAATATATTACCTTTATATAACATAATATACATAATAAATATCTATAATATCAAATATTAATGATATAATTTTAAATTTCTAATATTTTATAATATAATATTACTATATTTAAAAAATTGTATACATAGTATATATAAATTATTATAAATATAAATTAATTCATGTTTATTATAAGGAATATAAGTTATTTTACTTAATATTAAGTTATATCGATATTTGTATTTTATTATATCAAATGATATGCCATATGTTATGTTATAGAAGTTTGCAAAAAGTTATAACGTTATTGTTAACATGTTATTATAAGTTATCTTCTAGAATAATTTAATTTTTTATAATGAACATGTTATTATAATCAATTGTTGTTCACTCAAAAAAGAATTGCTATGAAATATTATATCCAAAAAAGGAACTTCTGAATAGGTCCCACATCCTAATACTACACTTACTAAAGCAAGCTTAATTTTGGAGTTCTAATGAAATCTAGTGCTATAATGCACACAATATCACACATGTACACAAAAGAAGAAAAACATAGTTGTGTGATTATTATCGTGAAGATAATGAATAATTTTGAGCATTTTCTAGATTATAAAGCATATGTACCTTTACAAAAAGCTTTTTCTTATATATTTTCTAACATAATTATTTTTTATAAAGAAATTTAAAAAAATTATTGAAACTAATATTTTACATAACATGGACATTAATACATGAGAATGTTTTCTATGATGTTATCACTCTTTTAAAGAAAAAAATTAAATTATATAATAAATATAAACACAAAATATATATTTATCGCAAATATTATATATTAAAATAAGAAAAATGATACATTCCCTTAATATTGCTAATTAATGTGCCAAAAAAGAGATAATGGAGATGGAGATAACTATTGTACAAGAGAGAAAGACACAAATTGGTAAGAGAAAAAGAAATAAGAAAATAATAATAGTGAGAGACAAGAGATGATTTAATTACGAGAAAAAGAAAAAAGAAAAGATAAAGAAGATAATGGGATTAAATAAATGAAAGAGAGATGGGTATGAGAAAGTAGAGAAGGATAGAGGGGATAGATGACAAAAAAATATAAGAAGATTCAAAATAGAGGGACAAATAGAGAATGATAATAGGAGAGAGAAGTGAGAGAGAATTTGAGAGAAATAAAGATAATAATAATAAATGAGATCAACAATTTAAGAAATGTTAATTCTTTATACTTAATCTTATAAATTTACTAAATTTAATGATTTTATAATATAGAATATTATATAATAAAAATGTAAATAATATTTTTTTTATTATTATTTAAAGTATTATAAATATTTAAAGTATATTTTTACAATTTATAGTATAATATTTAGTTCATACTTAAAATAAAAAAATTAAATTAAAATAAATAATATATTTATACAAATATATTACCATTATATTACATAATTTGGCTTATAAACATAAATAATATTTAATATTGGTGATATAATTTTAAATTTCTAATATTTTATATTACATTATTACAATATTTAAAAAATGCAATATAAATAATCTTTAATATTGGTGATATAATTTTAAATTTCTAATATTATATATTACAGTATTACTATATTTAAAAAATCAATACACATGAAATTTGTCTTGTTGTAATTACGAATTATTTCTAATTAATTATATGTGATATGAATTATTTACTTAATATGAAATTATATTAAATTTATTATTTTATTATATCATATGAATTACAATATTAATTATTTTATAAAATTAATAAAAATGATATAAAGTTATTATTAATAATTAATTAAAAAATTATTATTATGAATTATTATTTATAATAAATTAATTTTTTAACATTATCATACGATAAAAATAAATTGTCATTTATTAGAAAAAAGAATACTAAAAAATATTTATAATAGGATGACTTCTAAAGAGGTCATCAATGCTAATACCTCTTTCACAGAAGTGGGTTTGACAATGTTGTCCTAAAGACAGAATGCCATAATGCATGTGTAGTCCCACAGCTATACAATAGACAAAAAACACAATTGTTAGAATATTATATTAAAGCCTATGAAGCATATATAAAGTTATGAAAATTATCAAGCATATAAATTTTTTAAAAGATATCTTTATTACATAAGTTATAATATTTTTTAATATAAATATTTTATTTATAAAAAATTAATAACAAATTACATAAACTTTTATTTTTCATAACATAGATACTTATACATATGATTTTCTTTCATTATGTTATCAATTTAATAATTAAAATTAAATTAATTAATAGATATAGAAAATAAAATATATATTTATCGTAACTGTTATATGTTAAATTATACAATGTGAGAGATTTCTCAAAAATTTTTAATTGATGGTTTAAAAAGTGGACAACGAAACTAGATATAAAGATTATGTATGAGAGAGAAAGTCATAAATTGATAAGAGCAAAATAGAGAGAAAATAGCAGTATAGATTGATAAGAGAAGATTTAATGAAGAGGAAAAAAAAGAAAACATTGATGAGAAGAAAGAGATCAAATAAAAATATGGAAGAGAAAGGTAAATAAGAAAGTAAACATTGATAGAGGAGAGTTTGTGGCTATGAAAAATATACAAATATAGAGAATGAAGAAACAAATAAGAAAACAATAAAAGCATAGAGCTAGAATTTTGGAGTGTGAGAAACATTAAGATAAAAAGGGATACGGGTGATAAATAGTTAAAAAATGCTAAATCTTAATATTTAAAATTATACAAAATTTTAAATATAACAAATTAATTATATATAATTTTTTAATATTAATAAAATTTTAAAAACTTAATAATGTTTATTATTACTTTAGAATGATGAAAATATTTAAGGAATTTTTGGATTATTAATATTATATTACTTAATTCATATTTAAAATCACAAAATTTAATTAAATAATAAATAATATTATTATTTTAATATATTTTGTTTACACGATGTAAATTTTTTAATAAATAACAACAATATTAAATAAAACTATATCAAATTTATTATTTAATTATATGAAAAAATAATGCCACAAAGTTATTACTAATAATTAATTGCTAAAATGGCAATTATAAATTTTAATTTTAGTAATATATTTTTTTAACATCAACATGTTTTTAAAATACATTTTCATTTGTTAGAAAAAGGAACATGAAAAAATATTTTCAATAAAAAGAGTTCTCAAGAATCATGCATCCAAATAACATTCTCACCAAAGTAAGGTTAACTTTGGAGTTCAGATGGGTCTACTCTCATAATTCTCATTTCATTGCACATGCATATAAAAAACTAAAAATCATTGTTTTTAAATTATTATGTCCAACATAAAAAATAATTCGTAAACTTTTCAAAATTTTTTAGCATATCAACTTTCAAAAAACTTATTCTTATTATATATGTTATAACATATTCTATTATCAATATTTTATTTATAAGAAATTAAAAAAATTACATAATTACTATTTTCTTATAAGTTTTACTTTAACAAATAAGATTTTCATCCATTTTATACCAACTTTTATAAATTTAAAACTAAATAACATAATAAATATAAATAATTAAATTTATATTTTTCATAAATATTTTTGTATTAAATAAAACAACATGAGAGATTTCTTAAATATGCCTAATTGATTGGCTAAAAATGAGATAATAAAGATGGAGATATTAATTTTGTGTGAGAGAGAATGTTAGAGAATGATAAGAGCAAAATTGAGAGGAAAATAATAAAAACGAATAAGAGATGATTTAATAAAGAGGAAAAGAAAAGTAATAACATAAAAAAGATATAGAAAATAAATAAGTGAAAGAGAAAAAGAAATTACTAAGTATAGAATGATATAGCAAAGTTAGAGGCTAAGAAAAATATAAAGAGACAAAAAATGAAGAGTTTAATCGTAGAAAGTCAGTTAATGTGCTAGATATTGAGATAAAAAGAAATAAATTAAAGAAATAATTACATAAAAGTTATATCATATTAATTAAAATTATAATATTTATTAAATATAAAGTTTTTGTCATATGATATTTTATAATAATAAAATATGAAAAATACTTAGTTTTATTATTATTTTAGAATATTAAAAATATTTTAAGAAAATTTTATCAATTAAAAAGAGAACATAAAGCAGATTAAGGGAATAAATAAATAAGTGAAAGCGATAGAGAAATGAGAAAGTAAAGAGCAATAGAGGTGAGTATGAGTCCAACAAAAATATAAGGAGA
This sequence comes from Vanilla planifolia, assembly GCA_023846275.1. Classification (NCBI taxonomy): domain Eukaryota; kingdom Viridiplantae; phylum Streptophyta; class Magnoliopsida; order Asparagales; family Orchidaceae; genus Vanilla; species Vanilla planifolia. Next base: position 129,802 of record JAIUJO010001735.1, read on the forward strand.
TATAGAATAATGAGAAAAATAAGAAAATAATAATATGAGTGAGTAAGAAGTGATATAGCATAAGAGATATTGAAAGAAATAATTAAATAAATATTAAATCCTGATAGTTAAATTTATAATATTTATTAAATATTACAAGTTAATCACATATAATTTTTAATAGTAATAAAACACAAAGAGTATTTGATGTTTATTATAATAATAAAATTTCATAAATAGTCAAAGAATATTTTGATTAATAATATTATATTATCTTGTTAGTACATAAAAAGTAAAAAAGTTGACTAAATAATAAATAATATAATTATTCAAATATACTATATTTATATGATGTCAAATAGATAATAAACATAAATAATATTTAACATTAACGATTCAATTATAGATTTCCAATATTCTAGTATATAATATTATTATTTTAAAAAAATTCTCTACATAATATGTATATAATATTATGAAAATAAATAAAAAATAATTTATTATAATTGATAGAAGTAATTATGATCAATATTAAGCTATATCAAAGTAATTATTTTATTATAACATTTGATTTGTAATATTTATTGATCTATGAAACTTATAATACTATTATAAAATTATTAATTATTAATAACTAATTACTAAAACAATCTTTGTAAAGTATCATTTATAATAATTTAATTTTTTAACATTGACATCTTAAAATCATTTTTGTTGATTAGAAAAAAGATTATTATGAAACAATCTATGCAATGATGGTACCTCTCAAGTGTGGCCATCATAGTACCACTTTTGCCCATGCATGCTTAACTTTAGAGTTCCAATATGGTCTAGAGCTATAATGTTGGTGTGGTCACACATGCATTCAAAAGAAAAAAAGCACAGTACCGTTACTGTCTGGAAGATAATGAAAAATTTCTTAAACTTTTCTAAATTATCAAGCCTAAGCACTATTTAAAAAATTTATCTCTATATATATCACATAATATATTCTAATATTAATAATTTATCAATAAAAAATTAAGAAAAATTAATGTAATCTAATGTTTTTGATGACAAAGATATGAACACATAAGATTTTCCTACATTATAATATCATTTTTATTAATAAAACATTAAATTTTGTAACAAATATAAATAATAAAATATATATTTATTAAAAATGTTATACACTAGACTTGAAACATGAGTTGTTTCTTTAATATTGTTAATTAATGGCTTCAAAAAAGAAAAAAGTGATAGAGACAAGTATTTTATAAGAGAGAAGACAAATTTAAAAGAGAAAAATAGAAAAGAAAATAATAATAGAGAGAGATGAGAGATGATTTAATGAAGAGCAAAAAAAAAGAACATAGAAGTGAAAGAGAACAAAAAAATAAGTGAAAGAGATAGAAAAATGAGAAAGTAAAGATGGCTAAAAGAGAAAGAGAGCCCAAGATAATAAATGGAGATAGAGAATAAAGAGATTAGTAAAAAATTATAATAAGAGAGAGAATATGAGAAATATTGAGATAAAGAAAAAAAGTGAGAAATAATTTAATAAATATTAAAACTTATTAATTAAAATTATAGTATTTAACAAATATAATATGTTAATAATATATAATACTTGATAATAATACTAAATAAAAAGTATTCTATGTTTATTATTATGTTTAGACATTACAAAATTTTAAAGAATATATATAATAAGTATCGTATGTTTGTTACGATTATTCTAATAGATTATCATTTTTATAACATAAAATAAAAAATAAATATAAATAATATCTAACATTAATAGAATAATTTTTGAATTCTAATTTTTATAATACTATATTACTATATTTAAAAAAATTATTATACAACATATTCATACTATTGTAAATATAAATTAATTCTAATTTATCATAATTGATATAAGTTAACTAGCTCAATTTAAAATTATATTTATGTTATTATTTTAGTATACCATATAATTTACTATATTTATTATTATACTAAATTGATAATAATGTTATAAATTTTTTAAAATAATGAATTACTAAAATTATATTTAAAAAATACCATTTATAATAATTTATTTTTTTAACTTTTGCATGTTACTATAATCAATTATCGTTTGTTAGAAAAAATTGCTATAGAAAATAAGTGTTGTACGAGAACGTCAAGTGGTCACCTAACCCAAAAACTACTCTCGCCCTAGCATGACTAAATTTGAAGCTACAATTTGATCTAGTGTCATAATACTGGTGTGGTTCTAATGCTTACAAATTACAAATAATCATGATTATGTGATTAGCCTTCAAGATGATTAAATATTTCTAAAATTTTTATATTATCAGACATATGTGTTGGGTCACTGATGTGTTTAATGAGTCAAGTCTTAAATTTTTAGCTTTTATTCTTATGGGCTTATTTAGTGTGAAATAGGTTTACAAGTAAAGAACAAGTTATGCACTTTTAACATGGCGAATAACGAGTCTTAAAACCACCTGAGAGTATTCGACAAGTTTCAAGGACTAAAGACTTGTACATCGGCTTTGATAAGAGCTTATTTTACCATGAAATAGAATGTTAGCTTGGTGATTTTAAAACACTCCCTTTTCATATCAAATTGAAATCATATTAAGGCATCTAAATTTTTAATTTTCTTCATTATTTGGTTTATGAATAAGAGTCAATTTTGTAATCTCTTAATTCTTACCTTTGTTCAAATCCTACTTAAAACATTTATTTTGTTTAACAAACTTCTATTTTTTAATAACTCTTCATTTAATTAAATTATATTTTTCTGTTTTGGTCAATTTTTTGTTACGCTAATTGTTAAAAATTTATTATATTAAGCAAATAATTCTATTAAAATTTTAATAATTCAATAAATAAAATACTTTCCATCTTCTTCTCCTTCTTCTTCTTCCACTTCTTCTTCTTCTTCTTATTCTTCCTCTTCTTCTTCATCTTCTTATTATTATTATTATTCTAATTCTTATTCATCTTCTTCTTCTTCTTCTTCTTCCTCTTCTTCCCCATCTTCTTCTTTTTCTTCTTCTTCTTCTACTACTTCTTCATCTTCTTCTCCTTCTTATTGCTCTTCTTCTTCTTCCTCCTCCTCCTTTTCTTATTCTTCTTTTTCTTATGCTTCATCTTCTTCTTCTACTTCATATTTTTCTTATTCTTCTACTTCTTCTTCTTATTCTTCTTCTTCTTCTTCTTCTTCTTCTTCTTCTTCTACTTCTTCTTCTTCTTCTTCTTCTTCTTCTTCCTCCTCCTCATCATCTTCTTCTCCTTCTCCTTCTTCATTTTGCTCTTCTTTATCTTCTTCTTCTTCTTCTTCTTCTTTTTCTTCTTCTCTTTCTTCATCTTGTTCTTCTCCTTCTTCTTCTTCTAGTACTTCTTCTTCTTCTCCTCCTCCTTCTTCTCCTTCTCCTTCCCTTTTATCTTCTTCTTCTTCTTCTTCCTCTTCTTCTTCATCTTCTCTTTCTTCTTCTTCTTCTTCTTCTTCCTCTTCTTCTTCTGCTTCTTTTTCTTTTTCTTCTTCTTCATCCACTTCTTCTTATTATTATTCATCTTCTGCTCATTCTTCATCTTCTTCTTCTTTTCCTTTCTCTTATTCTTCTTCTTCGTGTTCTTCTTCGTTCGTCATCTCCATCTTGTTCTTCTTCTTTTTCTTCTTCTCCTTCTCCTTCTTCCTCTTCTTCATCCTCTTCTTGTTCTTCTTCTTCTACTTTTTCTTCATCTTCTTCCCCTACTTCTTCTTGCACTTGTTCTACTTCTTTTTCTCCTTCTTCTTCAACTTTTCTTCTTCAACTTCTTCTTCTTCTGCTTCTTCTTCTTCTTTATCATCTTCATCTTCTTCTACTTCATCTTCTTCTTCTTCGTCTTTTACTACTTCTACTTCTGATTTTTCTAATTCTTCATCTTCTTCTTCTTCTACTTCATCCTCTTCTTCTTCTTCATCTTCTTCTTCCTCCTCCTTCTCTTCTTCTTCTTCTCCTCCTTGTTCTTGTTCTTATTCTTCTTCTTTTTCATCTTTTCTTCATCTTATTCCTCTTCTTCTTTTTCTTCTTCTTCTTCATTTTTTTCATTTTCTTCTCCTTGTTCTTCTTTTTGGTCTTCTTCTATATCTTTTGATTCTTCTTCTTCTTCTTCTCTTTCTTCTTCTTCTCTTTCTTCTTCTCCTTCTTCTTATTCTTTTTTTCCTCCAATACATCTACTTCTACTAATTCTTCATCTTATTCTTCTTCTACCTGTTCTTCCTCTTCTTCTTCTTCTTCTTTTCCTCTTCTTCTTATTTTTCTTTTCTACTTCATTTTCTTTTTCTTCTACAACTACTTCTTTTTCTTCATCTTCTTCTTCAAATACTTTTTCTTCTTCCTCTTCTTCTTCTTCTTCCTCTTTCTTCTCTGTTCACCTTCTTCTTTTTCTTCTTCTCCTTATTCTTCTTGTTGTTCTTCTTCTTCTACTTCTTCAACTTCTTCTTCTCCTTCCACTTCTTCTTCTTCTTCTTCCCCATCTTCTTCTTCTTCCCCATCTTCTTCTTCTTCTTCATCTACTTCTTCTTCTTTCTTCTTCTTCTTCTTCTTCTTCTTCTTCTTCTCTTTCTTCTCCTTCTTCATCTCCTTCTTCTTCTTCTTCGTCTACTTCTTTTCTTCTTCTTCTACTTCTACTTGTTCTTCTTCTCCTTCTTCTTCGTCTTCTTCCTCTTTCGCTTCTTTGTCATCCCCATTTTCTTCTTCTTCTTCTTCTTCTTCTTCTTTTTCTTTTTTTTCTTATTCAATTACACCTTTTTCTACTATGACTTCTTTTCATCCTCTTCATTTTTTTGTTCTTCTTCATTTTCTTCTTGTTCTCCCTCTTCTTCTTGTTCTCCTTCTTCTTTGTCTTCTTCCCTTTCTCATTCTTCTTCTTCTTTTTCTTGTTCATCATCCTCTTCTTCTTCTTCTAATTCTTTTTCTTCTTGTTTTTCTTCTTCTTTTTCTTCATCTTCCTCTTCTTCTTCTTCTTTGCTTTCATTTTCTTCTTCTTCATCTTCCACTTTTTCTTCTTCTTCTTCTCCATCTTATTATTATAATAATGACTACTATTATTGTTATTAATTTTCTTCTTCTTCATCCCCATCTTCTTCCTTTTCTTCTTCCTATTGTCCTCCCACTTCTTGTACTTCTTTTACTTCTTTTTCTTCTTTTTCTTGTTCTTCTTCATGTTCCTCTTTTCTTTCTTCTTCTTCTTCTTCTTCTT
>JAIUJO010001735.1:140000-142500 GCA_023846275.1 Vanilla planifolia
CTCCTCTTCCTCATCTTCTTCTTCTTCTTCTTCTTCTTCTTCTTCTTCTTCTTCTTTTCCTCCTTCTTCTTCTTCTTCATCTTCCTCTTCCTCCTCTTATTATTCGACTTTTTTCTTATTCTTCTTCCTCTTCTTCATCATCATTTACTTATTATTCTACTCCTTCTTCTCATTTTTCTTTTTCTACTTATTCTTCTTCTTCTTCTTCTTCTTCTTCTTCTTCTTATTCCTCATCTTCTTCTTCCCCGTTTCCTTCTTCTTGCTCTTCTTCATCTTCTTCCTTTTTTCTTTTTCTTCTTCTCCTTCTTCTTCTTATTCTTGTACTTCTTCTTCTTGTTCTTCCTCTTTTTCTACTTCTTTTTCTTCTTCTTCTCCTCATTCTTCTTTTCCTTCTTCTTCTCTTTCATCTTCTTCTACTTCTTCCTCTTCTTCTTCATCTTCTCTTTCTTCTTCTTCTTCTTCTCCTTCTTCTTCTTCTTCTTCTTCTTCTCCTTCTTCCTCCTATTCTTCTTCATCTTATTCTTCTTCTTCTTCTTCTTCTCGTTCTTCATCTTCTTCTTTTTCTTTTTCTTATTCTTCTTCTTGTTCTTCTTCGTCGTCTCCATCTTCTTCTTCTTCTTCTTATTCTTCATCATATTTTTCCTCTTGTTCTTCCTCTTCTTATTCTTCTTCTTCTTCTTCTTCTTCTTCTTCATCTTCTTCCCCTACTTCTTCTTGCTCTTGTTCTACTTCTTCTTCTCTTTCTTCTTCTTCTCTTCTTCTTCTTCTTCTTCAACATCATCTTTTTCTTCTTCATCATCTTCTTCTTGTTCTTCTACTCCCCCTTTATCTTCCTCTTTTCATTCTTCTTCTTCATGTTCTTCTTTTTCTTCGTTTAGTTCTTCTTCTTCTTCTACTTATTATTATTATTCTCATTATTATTATTGTTTTTATTATTATTGTGCTTATTGTTGTTGTTATTATTATTATTATTACTGTTCATCTTCTTCTTCTTCTTTTTCTTCTTCTTCTTCTTCTACTTCTTCATCTCCATCATTTTCTTTTACTTCATCTTCTTCTTCATCCACTTTTTCTTCTTTTTATTCTTCTTCTTCTTCTTCTGGCTCTACTTCTCATTTTTTCTTCTTTTTCTTATTCTTCTTCTTCTACTTCTTCTTTTCTTTCTTATTCTTGTTTTACTTCTTCTTCAAATACTTCTGCTTCTTCTTCTTCCTCATCTTCTTCTTTTTCTTCTTCTTTTTCTTCTTCTTTTCCTTCTTCTTCTTCTTCCTCCTCTTCCTCTTCTTCACCTTCTTCTACTTCTTCCTCTTCTTCTTCTTCTTCTTCTTCTTCTTCTTCTTCTCCTTATTCTTATTCTTCTTCTTCTTTTTCTTTTTCTTCTACTTTTTCTTCTTATTCTTCTTCTTCTTCTTCTTCCTCCTCTTCTTTTTCTTCTTTAACTTCTTCCTCTTCCTCCTCCTCTTCTTCTTCTTCTTCTTATTCTTATTCTTATTCATAATAATCATCTTCTTCTTCTTCTTCTTCTTCTTCACCTCCTTCTTCTTCCCCATCTTCTTCTTCTTCTCCTACTCCTCCTCCTTGTTCTCCTTCTTCTTCTTCTATTACTATTGCTTCTTTTGCTTCTTCTATTACTATTGCTTCTTTTGCTTCTTCTAATTCTTCTCATTCTTCTTCTAATACTTCTTCTTTTAATTCTTCTCCTTCATCTTCATCTTCTTCTTCTTCTTCTTACTCTTCTTGTTCTTCTTCTACTTCTTCTTCTTCTTCTTCTTCTTCTTCCTCTTCTTCTTCTTTCTATTATTATTATTATTCTTATTTATTCATCTTATTATTATTATTATTATTATTATTATTCTTATTTATTCATCTTATTATTATTATTATTATTATTATTATTATTATTATTATTCTTATGGTTGTTCTTATTCTTATTCATCTTCTTCTTCTTCTTCTTCATCTTCCTCCTCTTCCCCATCTTCTTCTTCTTCTTCTTCTTCTTCTACTTCTGTTATTTCTCCATCCTTTCTCCTTCTTTTTCTACTCCTTCCTTTCCGTCATCTTCTTCTTCTTTTCTTCTTCTTCTTCTTCTTCTTCTTCTTTCTCTTATTCTTCTTCTTCTTCTGCTTGGTCTTTTTCTTCTTCTTTTACTCCTACATCTTCTTCATTTTCTTCTTCTTCTTCTTCTTCTTCTTCTTCTTTGTCTTCCTATTCTTCTTCTTCTCCTTCTCCTTCTTCTACTTCCCCTTCTGCATCTTCTTCTTCTTCTTCTTTCTCTTCTTCTCCTTCTTCTTCTTCTTCTTCTTCTTTTTCTTCTAATAATACTTCTTTTTCTTCTTCTTCTCCTTCTTCTTGTTCTCCTTCACCATCATCATCATCATCAACTTCTTCTCCTTCTCTTTTTTATTCTTCTTCTTCATCTTCTTATTCTTCTTATTCTTCTTCTCCATCTTTAGGTTCTTCTTCTTGTTCTTCTTCTTCTTTTTCATCTTCATCTCAATCT
>JAIUJO010001735.1:147500-152500 GCA_023846275.1 Vanilla planifolia
TTTTCTCCTTCTTCTACAACATATTCTTCTTCTTGTTCTTCCTCTTCTTCTTCTTCTTCTATTCTTCTTATTCTACTTCTTCTTCTTCTTCTCTTCTTCTTCTCTCCATATTTTCTTCTTCTTCTTCCTCTTCTTCTTCTGTGTCTCCTTCTTCTTCATCTCCATCATCTTCTTTTCTTCTTCTTCTTCTGCTACTTCTTCTTTTTCGTCTTCTTCTTCTTCTTCTTCCTTGTATTCTTCTTCTTTTTCATGTCCTCTACTTCTTTGTTTCTTCTTCTTCTTCTTCTTCTTCTTCTCCTCCTCCACCTCTCCTCTCTCCTCCTTCTTCTCTTCTTCTTCTTCTTCTTCTCCTCGTCCTCCTCCTCCTCCTCCTCCATCTCCTTCTTCTTCTTATTCTTCTTCTTCTTTTTCTTCTCCTACTTCTTTTTCTTCTCTTCTTCTTTCTTCTTCTTCTTCTTCCCTTACTCCTGCTTCTACTTCTCCATCTCTTTCTTCTTCTTTATTTTCTTCTTCTCTTCTTCTCCTTCTTCATCTTTTCCTTCTTCTTCTTCTTCTTCTCCTTCATCTTCTACTTCTCCTTCTTCATCTTCTTCAACTCTTTCTTCTCTTCTTCTTCTTTTTCTTCTTCTTTTTCTTCTCCCTCTTCTTCTCCTTCTTCTTGTCCTTCTTCTCCTTCTTCTTCTTCTTCTTCTCAGTCTTCTCTTCTCTTTGTCCTTCTTCTTGTTCTTCTCCTTCTCCTTCTTCTTCTTCTTCTCTATTTCTTCTTCTTCTCTTCTTCTCCCTCTCTTCTTCTCCTTCTTCTTCTTCTTCTTTCTCCTACTTCTCCTAATTCTTCTTCTTCTTCTTCTCCTCCTTCTCCTTCTCCTTCTCTTCTTCTTTCTCCTCCTTCTCCTTCTTCTTCTCTTCTTCTTCTTCGTCTCCATCTTCTTCTTCTCTTCTTTCTTCTTCCTCTTCATCTTCTTCTCCATCTTCTTCTTATTCTTCTTCTTCTTCTTCTTCTTCTTCTTCTTCTTCTTCTTCTTCTTCTTCTTTCTCTTCTCTTCTCTCTTCTTCTTCTTCTTCTACTTTCTTCTTCTCTTCTTCTTCTTCTTCTTCCCTCCCCTTCTTTCTTCTTCTTCTTCTTCTCTTCTTCCTCCTACTAACTCTTCTTCTTCTTCTTCTTCTTCTTCTTCTTTTTCTTCCTTCTTCTTCTTTTTTCTTCTTCATCTTCTTCTTCTTCTCTTCTTCATAAACTTTTCTCTTATTCTTCTTCTTCTTTTTTCTTCTACATCTTCTTCTTTGTTTCTTCTTCTTTTCTTCTTCTAGTTCTTCTCTTCTCCTCCTCCTCCTCCTCTTTCCTCTTCTTCTTCTTCTTCTCAATCTTCTTGTTATTCTTCTTCTTCTTCCTTTTCCTCTTCTTCTTTTTCTTCTTCTTCTTCTTCTTCTCCTTCTCCTTCTTCTCTCTTCTTCTTCTTCTTCTTCTTCTTTCTTTTTCTTCTTTTATTTCTTATTCTAATTCTTCCACATCTTCTTCTTCTTTTTCTTCTTCATCTCATCAACTTCTTCTTCCACTTCTTGTACTCCTTCCACTTTTTCATCTTCTTCTCCTTCTTCATCTCTTCTTCATCTTCTTCCTCTTTCCTCTTCATCTTCTTCTCTTTCCTCTTCATCTTCTACTTATTCTTCCACTCTACTTCTTCCTCCTCTGTTTCTTCGTATTCTTCTGCTTCTTCTTTTTCCTCTTCTTCTTCCTTTTTTCCAATTCTTCTTCTCCTTCTTATTCTTCTTCTTCTTCTTGTTATTCTTATTCTTCCTCTTGTTCTACTTCTTGTTCTTCCTAATCTTCTTATTCTTCTTCTTCAACTTCGTGTACTTCTACTTCTTCTTCTTCTTCTTCATCTTCTTCTTCACCTTCTTCATTTGTTCTTCTTCTTCTACTACTATTACTAATACTTCTTCTTCTGCATCTCGTTCTTTTTCTTCTTCTTCTTCTTCTTCATTAACGCCTTCTTCTTTCTTTCTCTTCTTCTACTTCTTCTTCTTCTTCTTCTTCTTCTTCTTCTTCTGGTTCTTCTTCTCCTTCGCCTTCTTCAATACATCTTCTTTTTCTTCTTCTTCAACTACTTCTTGATCATCTACTTCTTCTTCTTCTTCTTCTTCTTCATTCTTCTTCTCCTAATTCTTCTCCTTCTTTTTCTTCTTGTTCTACTTCATTTCATCTACTTCTTCTTATTCTCTTCCTCTCCTCGTTCTTCTCCTTCTTTTTCTTCTTCTTCTCTCCTCCTCCTTCTTCTTCATTTTCTTCTTCTTCTTCATTTTCTTCTTCCTCTTCTTCTTTTTCTTCTTCTTCTTCTTCTTCTTTCTACTTCTACTTCATCTTCTTCTTTTTTTTCTCTTCTTCTTCTCTTCTTCTTCTACTTCCACATCTTCTTCTTCTTCTTCTTCTTCTTCTTCTTCTTCTTTCTCTTCATCTTCTTCTTCTTCTACTTCAACTTCTTCTTCATCATCATCATCTACTTCTTCTTCTATTATTCTTCTTCCTCCTCCTCCTCTTCTTCTTCTTCTCTTCTTCTCCTTCTTCTTCTTGTTCTTCATCCACTTCTTCTTTTACTTCTTCTCCTTCTTCTCCTTCTTCTCCTTCTTCTTCTTCTTCTTCTTCTTCTTCTTTTTCTTATTCTTCTTCTCCTTCTTCTACATCATCATCTTCTTTTTCAACAACCTATTCTTCTTCTACTTCTTCTCCTTCTTCTTCTACTTCTCCTTTTGCTTCTTATTCTTAGCCTTCTTCTTCTTCTTCTTCTCTTTCTTCCCTTCTTTTTTTTCTCGTCTTCTTCCATTTTAGTCTTCTTCTACTTTCTTCCTCTTCCTCTTCTTTCTTATCTTCTCTTTTGTCTTCTAGTTCTTCTTCTCCTTCTTCTTCTAGTTCCTCTACTTCTTTTCTTCTCCCTCCTCTTCTTCTTCTTCTAATTCTTCTTCTCCTTCATCATCATCATCATCATCTTCTTCTTCTTCTTCTTCTTCTTCTTCTTCTTCTTCTGCTTTTCTTCTTCTTCCCTTACTCCTCCAACTTCTTCATTTTCTTCATCTTCATATTATTCTTGTTCTTCTTCTTCTTCGTTTTCTTCTTCCTCTACTTCTTCCTCTTCTTCTACTTCTTCTTCTTCTTCCTTTTCTTCTTCTTCTTCTTCATCATCATCTCCTACTCTTCTTCTTCTTCTTATTCTTCTTCTTCATCATCTTGATCACGATCATCACCTTCTTCTTCTTCTTCTTCTACTTCTTCATCAACTTCTTCTTCATCATCATTATCATCATCATCATCATCTTCTTCTTATTGTTCTTCTTCTCATTCTCCTTCTTCGTCTATTACTACTACTTCCTTCTTTTTTTTCTTCTTTTCTTCCTCTTTTTCTTTTTCTTTATCTTTTCTTCCTCTTGTTCATCCCCATCATCTTAATCTTATTCTTTTCTTCTTCTTCTTCTTCTTCTTTTGTGACTTCTTCTTCTACTTCTTCTTCTTCTTCTTCTTTCACCTCTTCTTCTTTTTTTTCTTCTTCTCCTCCTCCTTCTTCTTCTTCTTCTTTTTCTTGTTCTTCTTCTTTTTCTTCGTTTAGTTCATTATCTTTTTCATCATCATCTTGTTCTTCTTCATCTCCTTCTTCTCCATGTTTTTCTTCTTCTCCCTCTTCTTCTTCTTTTTCTTCTCCTTCTTCTTCTTTTTCTTCTCCTTCTTCTTCATGTCCTTCATTTTTTTTTCTTCTTCTTCTTCTTCTTCTTCTTCTCTTGCTCCTCCTTCTACTTCTTTCTCTTCTTCTTCTACTTCTTCATCCACTTCTTCATCGTCTTCTTCTTCGTCTTCTCGTCTTCTTCTTCTCCTTTTCCTTCTTCTTATTCTTCCTCTTCTACATCTTTTTACTACTTCTTCTTCGTCTTCTCCTTCTTCCTCTTCGTCTTCTTCTTCTTCTCCTTCTCCTTCTTCTACATCATATTGTTCTGTTCCTTCTTCCTCTTCTTCTTTTTCTTCTTGACCTTCTTCTTCTTCTTCTTCTTATTCTTCTTCTTATTCTTCTTCTTCTTCTTCTTGTTTCCTTATTTCTTCTTCTTCCTCTTCTTTCTTTTTCTTCTTCTTTCTTGGCTCCTTTTCCTTCTTATTCTTCTTTTTCTTCTTTGTCTTCTCCTTGTCCTTCTTCTTCTTCTTCTTCTTCTTCTTCTTCTTCTACTCCTCCTTCTTCCTCCTCCTCTACTTCTTATTCTTCTTTTTCTTCTTCTATTTCTTCTTCATGTTCTTCTTCCTCTTCTTCCATTTTAGCTAGTTCTTTTTTTCCTCCTCTACTTCTAAAACTTCTAGTTCTTTTTCTTCTTCTTCTTCTTCTTCTTCTTATATTTCTTATTCTTCTTCATCCCCATCTTCTTCTTCTTCTTTTTCTTCTTCTCCTTCGTCTTCCTCTAACTCTACTCCTTCTCTTCTTCATCTTCTTCTACTTCTTCTTCCTCTTCACCATCTTCTTCTCCTTCTTCTTCTTCTTCTACTTCTTCTTCTTCTCCTTCTCCTTCTTCCTCCTCCTATTCTTGTTATTCTTCTTTTTCTTCTTTTTCTTCTTCTCCTTCTTCTCTTGTTCTCCTTCTTTTTCTTCCTTTTCCACTTCTTCTTCTTCTTCTACATCTCCTTCTGATTCTTATTCCTTTTCTTGTTCTACTTCTTTGTCTCCTACTTCTTCTCCTTCATCTTCTTCTTCTTCTTCTTCTTCCACTTCTTCCTTTTCTTCATTTCCTACTTTTTCTTCTTCTTCTTAATCTTATTTTTATTTTTATTTGTCTTCTTCTTCTTCTTTGCTTTCTTCTTCTTCATCCCCATCTTCTTCAGCTTCTGCTTCTTCGTTATCATCTTGTTCTTCTTCTTCTTCTTCTTCTTCTTCCTGCTCCTCTTCTTCTCCTACTTCTTATCCTTCGTCTTCTTCATCTTCTTCTTCCTATTCTTCTTCTTCTTCTTATTCTTTTTCCTTTTATCCTTCGTCTTCTTC
>JAIUJO010001740.1:7500-10000 GCA_023846275.1 Vanilla planifolia
ACTTCTTTTTCTCCTTCTTCTCCTTCTTTCTCGTCTTCTTCTTCTTCTTCTTCTTTTTCATCATCATCTTCTTCCTCTTCTTTGTGTCCAACTTCATCTTCTTCTTCTTCATTTTCTCCTTTTTCTTCTTCTACTTCAACTTCTTCTTCTTCTTTCTCTTCTTCTTCTTCTATTTTCTCTTCTTCTTCTTTGTCTTCTTCTTCTTCTTCTTCATCTTCTTCTTCTCCTCTTACTTCTTTCTTCTTCTTCTCATTCTCCTTCTTCTTCTTCTTTTTCTTGTCATTCTTCTTCTTCTTCTTCTTCTCCTTCTCCTTCTTCTTCTTCGTCTTCTCCTTCCTTTTCTTCCTCTTTTTCTTGCTCTTCCTCTTCTTCTACATTTTCGTCTTCTTCTTCCTCTTCTTCTCGTTCTTTTACTTCTTCTTTTTCTTCATGTTCTTCTTCTTCTTCTTCTATCTCTTATTCTTCTTCTTCTTCTTCTTCTTTTTCTTCTTATTATTCTTCTTCTTCTAACTTTTCTTCTTCTTCTTCTTTTTCTTCTTCTCCTTCTTCTCCTTTTTCTCCTTCCTCTTCTTCGTCTTCTTCTTCTTCTTCATTCACTACTTCTTCATCAACATCTTCTCCTTCTTTTTCTTCATGTTTTTCTTCTTCTTCTTCTTCTTCTTCTTCTTCCTCATCTTCATCACCTTCTTCGTCATCTTCTTTTTCTTCTTGTCGTTCTTACTTTTCTGCTTCTTCTTCTTCTTCATTGTCTTCTTCGTCTTCTTCATCATCTTCTTCTTCTTCTCCTACTTCTTCTTCTTCATTTTCTTCTTCTTCTTCTTCTTCTTCTTCTTCTTCTTCTACTTCTTCCACTTCTTCTTCTTCTTCTTCTTCTTGTTCTTCTTCTTCTTCTTTTTCTTCTTATTATTCTTCTTTTTCTTCTTATTATTCTTCTTCTTCTTTTACTTCATTTTCTTAACCTTCTACTTCTTCTTTTTCTTCATCTTCTACTTCTTTAACTTGTTCTACTTCTGCTTCTTCTTCTTCTACTACTAATTCTTCTTTTTCATCCTTCCTGTTTAACTTCTTCTTCTCCTTCTTCTTTGTCTTTTTCTTCTTCTTCATCATCATCTTCTTCTTCTTCTTCTTCTTCTTCTTCATCATCATCTTTTTCTACGTCTTCTTGTTCTTGCACTTCTTCTTCTTCTTCTTAGTTCTTTTCTTCTTCTATTACTTCTTGTTCTTCTCCTTCGTCCTCTTCTTTGTCTTTTTCTTCTTCTTGCTCTTCTTCTTCATCTTTATCTTCTTCTTCTTCTTCTTATTCTTCTTTTTCATCCTCTTCTTCTCGTCGTCCTCCTCCTTCTTCTCGAACTTTATCTTCTATTTCTTCTTCTTCTTCTTGCTCTTCCTATTCTTGTAATTCCTCTTTTTCTTCTTCTTCTCCCTCTTCTCCTTCTTCTTCATCTTTCTACTTCTTCTCCATCTTCTTCTTCTTCTTCTTTTTAATTTTCTTATCTGTTTACTTCTTTTTCTACTCCTTCTCTTCTTCGTCTTCTTCTTCTTCATCTTCTTCTTCATCATCTTCTCGTTCGTCTTCTTCTTTTTCTTCATCTTCTTCTTCTTCTTCTCCTTCTTCTTCTACTTTTTTTTCTTCTACTACTTCTTCTCTGTCTGCTTCGTCTTCATCTTCTTCTTCTTCTCCATCTTCTTCTTCTTCTTCTTCTTCTTCTTCTTTATCTTCGTTTTCTTCTTCATCACCTTTTTTTCCTTTTTCTTTTCAGTCTTCTTCTGGTTCTACTTCGTCATTTTGTTGTTGAACTTTGCCTTCTTCATCTTGTTCTTCTTCCCCTTCTTCTTCTTATTCTTCATCTTGTTCTTCTTCTTACAGTTCTTTTTCTTCTTTTTCTTCTTCTTCTTCTTCTTCCTATTCTTCTCTACTTCTTCTTGTTCTTCTTCTTCTTCTTGCTCTTCTTATTCTTCTTCATCTTCTTCATCATAGCCTTCTTCTCTTCTACTTCCTCGTCCTCTTCTTCTTCTTCTTCTTCTTCTTCCTCCTCCTCTTCTTCTTCTTCTTAATCTTCTTCAACTCATTCTTCTTCTTTGTCTTCTTCCTCGTCCTCTTCTTTGTATTATTCCTATTTATCTTCTCTTCTCGTTCTTCTCCTTCCTAGACTTCTTCTTCTTCTTACTCATCTGCTTCTTCTTCAGCTTCTTCTTCTTCTTTTTCTTCTTCCTCTTATTCTCCTTCACCTTCTTCTTCTTCTTCATCCTCTTCTTCTTCTTCTTCTTCTTCTACTTCTTCTTCCTCTTCTTCTTCTTCTTCTTCTACTTCTTCTACTCCTTCTTCTTCTTCTTCTTCTTCTTGCTCTTCTTGTTCTTCTTCTTCTTCTTCTTCATGTGCTTCATCTTCTTCTTCTTCTTTTTCTTCTTCTTCTTCTTCTTCTTCTTCTTCTGCTTCTCCTCCTCCTCCTTCTCCTTCTTCTTCTTCTTCTTCTTCTTCTTCTTCTTCTTCTACTTCTCC
>JAIUJO010001740.1:40000-42500 GCA_023846275.1 Vanilla planifolia
TCTTCTCTTCTACTTCTTCTTCTTCTTCTTCTTCATCTTGCTCTTCCTCTTCTTCTTCTTTTACTTCTTCTTTTTCTTCTTCTTCTTCTTCTTCTTCTTCTGCTTCGCCTTCTTCTTCTTCTTCTTCTTCTTCTGTTTCTTCATATTCCTTTCTCCTTCTTCTTCGAATTTTTGTACTTCTTTCTCTTCTTCTTCTGCTTCTTCTTCTTCACGTTATTTGTCTTCTTCTTCATCTTCTTCTTCTTCTTCACGTTCTTCTTGTTCTTGTTCTTCCTCTTCTTCTTCTCACTCTCCTTCTCCTTCGTGTTCTTCTTCTTCTTCTATTACTTTGTCTCCTTCAACTTCTTCCTTTTCTTCTTCATCACCATAATCATCTTCTTCCTCGTTTCCTTCCTCTTCTTCTTCTACTTCTTCTTGTTCTTCTTCTCCTTCTTTTTCTTCTTTTTCTTCTTCTTCTTCTCCTCCATCTTCTACTTTTTCTTCTTCTTGTTCTTGTTCTTGTTCTTCTTCAACTTCTTCTACTTAATCTTTTTCTTCTTCTTCTTCTTCTTTAGCTTCATCTTATTCTTCTTCTACTGCTACTACATCTTCTACTTCTTCTTCTTCACCTTCTTCGTGGACTTCTTCTTCTCCTTCATTATCTTGTTCTTCTTTTTCTTCTTCTTTTTCTTCTTCTTCGCCTTCTTCTTAGTCTTCTTCTTTGTCTTCCTTTTCTTTTACTTCTTCTTCATCAACTTCTTCTTCTTCGTATTCTTCTTCTTCTCCTTCTTATTATTATTATTATTATTATTATTATTATTATTATTATTATTATTATTATTCACCTTCTTCTTTTTCTACTTCTTCTTCTCCTTCTTCTTCTCCTTCTTCATCTCCTTCTCTTTTCTTTCTTCTTCTTATTTTTATTCTACTTCTTCTTCTTCTCCTCCTTCTTCCCCTTCCTCTTCTTCTTCTTCTCTACCTCCTCGACCTTTTTCTCCTTATTCTTCTTCTTCATCATCCCCTTCTTCTTCTTCTTCTTCTTCTTTGTCTTCTTCTTCTTCTTTGTCTTCTTTTTTTTATTCTTCTTCTTCTTCGCCTTCCTCTCCCCTTCTTTTTTTCTTCCCCTTCTACCCCTTCCACTTCTTCGACTTCTTCTTCTCCTTTTTTTTTGCCTTCTTCTTCTTCTTCTTCTTCATCTCTTCCTCTTCTTCTTCTACTACTACTTCTTCTTCCTATTCTTCTTCTTCATCTTGTTATTCTTTTTATTCTTCTTCTTATTCTTCCTGTTCTTCTTCTTCATCATCATCATCTACTTCTTCTTCTTCTCCTTCTTCGACTTCTTCTTCCTCTTCTTTTTCTCTTTTTCTTCTTCTTCTCCTTCTTCTTCACCTTCTACTTGATCTTCTTCTTCTCTAACATCCTTTACTTCTTCCTTCTCCTCTTCTTCTGCTTCTTCTTCTCTTTCTTCTTCATCTTCTTCTTCCTCTGCCTCTTTTCATTCTTCTTTTTCTTCTTTTACTTGGTTTTCTTCTTCTACTTCTTCTTCTTCTTCTTATTATTATTCTTTTTCTTCTTCTTCATTTTCATCTTCTCCTACTTCTTCTTCTTCTTGTAGTTCTAATTCTTTTTTTGTTCTTCCTCTTCTTTCTTATCTTATTCTTCTTCTTCTTCTTCTTCGTCTTCCCCTTATTCTTTATGTTCTTCTTCCTCTTCTTCTTCTTCTTCATCTCCTTGTCCTTTTTCTTCTTCTTCTTCATCTTCTTCTCATCTTCTTCTTCATCCTCATCTTCTTCTTCTTATTGTTCTTCTTCTACTTCATCTACCACTTCTTCTTCTTCTTCTTCTTCTTCTTATTTTTCATCATCATCATCTTCTTCTTTTTCTACTTCTTCTTCACCTTCTTCATCTTCCTTAATTTCATCTTCTTGCTCTTGGTCTTCTTCTTCTTCTTCTTCCTTTTCTTCTTCATATTCATCTTCTTCCTTTTCTTCTTCATATTCATCTTCTTCTTTTTCTTCCTCGTCTTCTTCTAATTCTTCTTCTTCTTTTTTTCTTCTTCTTCCTCTTCTTCTTCTTCTTCTTATTCTTCATTTCTTTCTTTTCCTTCTTCTTCTCCTCCTCCACCTTCACCATCTTCTTCTTCTTCTTCTTCATCTTCTTCTTTTTCTTCTTCATATTTTTATTCTTCTTCTTTATCTGCTTCTTCTTCTTCTTCTTCTTCCTCTTCTTCTTCTTATTCTTATGCATCCTCTTCTCCTTTGTCTTCTTCTTCTTCTTCTTCTTCTTCTTTTGTTCTTCTTCTTTACTTTCTTCTTTTTCTTCTACATCTACTACGTCTTCTACTTCTGCCTATTCTTATTCTTCTTCTTCTTCTTGATCTTCTTCTTCTTCTTCTTTTTCTTGTTTCTCGCGTTCTTTTTCTTCTTATTCCTCTCCTTCTTCTTCTTCTTCTTCATCGTATACTTCTTCTTCGTCATTTTGGACTTCATGTCTTCGTGTTCTTCTCCTTCTTCGTCTT
>JAIUJO010001740.1:72500-77500 GCA_023846275.1 Vanilla planifolia
TCTTCTTTTTCTTTTTCATCATCTTCTTCCTCGCCTTCTTCTTCCTTTCTTCGTCTTCCTCTTCTGCTTCTTCTTCTTGGTCTTCTTCTTCTTCTTCTTTTTCTCCTTCTTCTTCTCCTTCTACTTTTCCTTCTTCTTCATCTTCTTCTTCTTCTTCTTATTATTATTCTTCTTCTTCTACTTCTTCATTTTCTACTTATTCCTCTTAATGTTCTTCTTCTTCTTCTTCTTCTTCTTTGTCTTCATCATCTTCTTCTTCTTCTTTGTCTTCTTCTTCCTCTTCTTCTTCTTCTTCTCCTCCTTCTTCTTCTCCTTCTTCTCCTCCTTCTCCTTCTTATTCTTCTCCATCTTCTTCTTCTTCTCATTCTACTTCTTCTCCTTTTTCTTATTCCTCTTCTTTTTCTTTTTCTTCTTCTTCATCTACTACTATTTCTTCTTCTTCTTCTTCTTCTTCTGCTTCTTTTTCTTCTTCCTCTTCTTCTTCTTCTTCTTCTTCTTCTTCTACCTTTTCATCATCATCATCATCTTCTTCTTCTTCTTCTTCTTCTCTTTCTTCTTCTTCTTCTTCTTCTTCTTCTTCTTCTTCTTATATTTCTTCTTCCTTGTCCTCTTCTTCTTCTTCTTCGTCTACTTAATCAACTTCTTCCTCTTCTTCCTATTCCACTTTTTCTTCTTCTTCTTCTTTGTCCTGTTCTTCTTCTTTTACTTGTTCATCTTCTTCTTCTTCATATTCTTCTTCCTTTTCTTCTTCTTCTTCTGTATTTTCTTCTCCATCTTCTATTTCAACTTCTTTATTCTTTTCTTCTTCTTCTACTTATTCTTTTTCTTCTTCTTCATCTTTTTCTTCTTCATCTTCTTCTCCTCTTCCTTTTTCCTCTTCTTCTTCTTCTTATTATTTCTTTCTTCTTCTTCTACTTCTGCTTCACCTTCTTCTTCTTCTTTTTCTTCTTCTTCTTGTTCTTCTTCTTCTCCTTGTTGTTTGTCTTCTTCTTTTGATTGTTCTTCATCTTCCTCATCTTCTTCTTCCTTTTTTTCTTCTACTTTTTCTTCTTCTTCTTCTTCTTCTTCTTTATCTTCTTCTTCTTCTTCTTCTTCTTCTCCTTCATCTTCATCATCTTCTTCTTCTTCCTATTCTTTTTCTTCTTCTCATTCTTCTTCTTATTCTTCATCTTCTTTTTCATCATTATCTTCTTCTTCTTCTTCTTCTTCTTCTTCCTGTTTTTCTTCTTCTTCTTCAACTACCGCTTATTCTTCTTCTTCTTCTTCTACGTCTTGTTCTTCTTCTTTTTCTTCTTCTTCATCTTCTTTTTCCTCTTGTTCTTCTTCTTCTTCTTCACCATCTTCTTCTTCCCCTTCTTCATCTTCTTCCTCTTGTCTTCTTCTTCTTCTTCTTCTTTTTCTTCTCCTTCTTCTTCTTCTTCTTCATCTTCTTCATTGTCATCTTCTTCTTTTTCTTCTTCTTCTTCCCCTTCTTCTCATTCTTCTTCTTCTTCTTCTTCTTCCCATTTTCTTGTTCTTCTTTTTCTTATTCTTCTTCTCCTTCTTCTCCTTCTTCTTCTACACCTCCTCCTCCTCCTCCTTCTGCTTCTTCTTCTTCTTCATCTTCTTCTTCTTATTCTTATTGTTATTCTTATTCTTCATCTTCTTTACCTTCTTCTCCTTTGACTTCTTCTTCTTCTTCTTCTTCTTCTTCTTTTTCTTCTTCTTCTTTATTGTCTTCTTCTTCTTCTATGTGTTCTTTGTCTTCAACTTCTTCCTCTTCTGATTCTTTTTCTTCTTCTTCTTCTTATTCTTCTTCCATGCCTTCTGCTTCTTCTTCTTCCTCGCCTTGTTCTTCTTTTTCCTTTTCTTCTTCATCGTCTACTTCTTCTTCATCTATTTTGTCTTCTTCAACTTCCAGTTCTTTTCCATTTTCTTCATCTTCTTCTTCTTCATCTTTGACTTCTTCTTCTTCTTCTTCATCTTCTTCATCATCATCTTCTTCTTCTTCTTATTCTTCTTCTACCTATTCTTCTTCTTCTTCTTCATCTTCTTTTTCTTTGTCTTCTTGCTCTTCTTCTTCTACAACTTCTTTTTTTTCTTCTCCTTGTTGTTCCCTTAGTTCTTCTTCTATTTCTTCTTCTTCTTCTTCTTCTTCTTCTTTTATTACTTCTTCTTCTTCTTCTCTTCTTCTTCTTCTCCATGTTCTTCTGCTTTTTCTTCTTCTTCTGCATGATCTTTTTCTTCTACCTCTTCTTCTCATCATCTTCATCATCATCATCACCATCATCATCTTCTTCTTCTTCTTCTTCTTCTGCTTCTTCTCCTTCTCCTTCTTCTTCTTCTTCTTCTTCCTCTTCTTCTTCTTCTTCTTCTTCTTCTTCTTTTTCTTCCACTTCTTCTTCTTCTTCTTCTTCTTCTTCCTCTTCCTTTTCTCCTTATCTACTTCCTCCTTATCTTCACCTCCTCCTTATCTTCTAATTCTTCTTCTTCTTAATCTCCTTCTCCTTCTTCTTCTTCTTCATCATCTTCCTCTTGTTTTTCTTCTTCTTCTTCTTCTTCTTCTTCTTCTTCTACTCTTTTTTGTCCTCCTTTAACTTCTTCTTCTTCTTCTTCTTCTTCTATTACTTTTTCATTTTCTTCTTCTTCTTCTTCTACTTTTTCATTTTCTTCTTCTTCGTCTTCTTCAACTTCTTCCTCTTCATATTCCTCATCTTCCTCTTCTTCTTCTTCTTCATCTTCATCTTCTACTTCTTCTTCTTCTTTTTCTTCTTCTTTTCTTCTTCTTCCTCTTCTTCTTTGACTTCTTAGTGTTCTTCTTCTTCTTCCTCTTCTTTTTCTATTTGTTCATCTTTTTCTTCATCTTCTTTTTCTTTTTCTTCGTCTTCTTCCTCTAATTCTTCTTGTTGTTGTTGTTGTTGTTCTTCTTCTTCTTCTTCTCCTTCTTCATCTACTTTTTCATCTTCTTCTTCTTCGTCTTCATCTTCCTCTTGTTTTTCTTCTTCTTATACTACTTCTTCTTCTTCTTCTCTTCTTCATCCTCCTTCTTTAACTCCTTCTTCTTCCTCTTCTTCTACTTTTTCATTTTCTTCTTGTTCTTCTACCTTTTCATTTTCTTCTTCTTCGTCTTATTCAACTACTTCCTCTTCATCTTCCTCATCTTCTTCTTCTTCTTCTTCTTCGTCTTCATCTTCTACTTCTTCTTCTTCGACTTCTTAGTGTTCTTCCTCTTCTTCCTCTTCTTCTTCTTCCTCTGTTTCTTTTTGTTCATCATTTTCTTCTTCTTCTTCTTCTTTTTCTTCGTCTTCTTCTTCTAATTCTTCTTCTTGTTCTTCTTCTTCTTGTTCTTCTTCTTCTTCTCCTTCTTCGTCTACTTTTTCTTCTTCTCCTTCTTCGTCTTCATCTTCTGCTTCTTCTTCTTCTTCTTCTTCTTCTTCTTCATCTCCTTCTTCTTCTTCTTCTTCTTGTTCCTCTTCTTCTTCTACGACTTCTTAGTGTTCTTCTTCTTCCTCTCCTTCTTCCTCTACTTTTTCATTTTGTTCATCATTTTCTTCATCTTCTTCTTTTTCTTCTTCTTCTTCTTTTTCTACATCTTTTTCTTGTTCTTCTTCTTCAAATTCTAATCCTTCTTCTTCTTCTTCTTCTTCTTCTTCCTCTTCCACTTCCTCTTCTTCCTTTTTTTCTTCTTATTCTTATTCTTCTTCCTCTTCTTCATATTTCTCTTCCTCTTCCTGTTCTTCTTTGACTTCTTCTTCTTTACCTTCTTGAACTTCTTTTTTGTCTTCTTCTACTACTTCTTCTACTACTACTTCTTCTTTTTCTTCTTCCTTATTATCTTTTTCTTCTTATTTTTCCTTTTTCTTCCTCTTCTTCTTCTTCTTCATCATCATGTTCTTCCTTTTCTTCTTCTTTGTCATCATCTTCTTCTCCTTCTACTTCTTCTTATTCTTCTTCTACTACTTCTCCTTCTTCTTTTTCTTCTTCTTCTTGTTGTTGTTGTTCTCCTTCTTCTTTTCCTCCTTCTCCTCCTTCTTCTTCTCCTTCTTCTCCATCTTGTTTTTCTCCTTCTTCTTCTTCTCCTTCTTCTCCTCCTCCTTGTTCTTCTACTACTTCTTCTTCTTAATCTTCTTCTTCCTTTTATTCTTATTCTTCTTCTTTTTCTTCTTATTCTTCTTCTACTTCTTTTCCTTCTTCTACTTCTTGATCTTCTACGTCTTCTTCTCCTCTCTCTTCTTCTTCTTCTTCTTCATCTTCTTCTTCTTCTTCTCCTTCTTTATCCTCTTCATCTTTTTCTACATCTTCTTCAACTTCTTTTTCTTCTTCTTCTTCTTCTTCTACTTCTTCTTATTATTATTCTTCCTCACCTTCTTCTTCTTCTTCTTCGACTTCTTCATCAACTTCTTCTTCATCTTCTTCATCTTCTTCTTCTTCTTCTTCTCCTTCATCTTGTACTTGCTCTACTTCTTCTTCATCTTCTTCTTCCTCTTTTTCTTCTTCTTCAACTTCTTCACCTTCTCCTTCTCCTTCTTTTTCTTTTTCATCATCATCTACTTCGCCTTGTTCTTTCTTTTCTTCTTCTTCATCTTCTTCTTCTTCTTCTTCCTGGTCTTCTTCTTCTTCTTCTTCTTCTTCTTCTTCTTCTTCTCCATCTCCTTCTCCCTCTACTTTTCCTTCTTCTTCTTCTTCTTCTTCTAATTCTTCTATTACTTCTTATTCTTCTTCTACTTGTTCATTTTCTGCTTATTCTTCTTAGTCTTCTTCTTCTTCGTCTTCATCGTCTTCTTCTTCCTATTCTTTGTCTTCTTCCTCTTCTTCTTCTTCTTCTTCTTTTGTTCTTCTAGTTCTTCTCTTCATCATCTTCATGATCACCATCTTCGTCTTCTTCTTCTTCTTCCTACCCTTCTTCTTCTTCTTCTTCTTCTTCCTCTTCTTCTTCTTCTTCTTCTTCAACTTCTTTCTCTTATACTACTACTACTTCTCCTTCTTCTTCTTCTTCTTCTTCTTCTTTTTCTTCTTCTTCT
>JAIUJO010001740.1:80000-82500 GCA_023846275.1 Vanilla planifolia
CTTCCTCTTCCACTTGCTCTTCTTCCACTTTTTCTTCTTATTCTTATTCTTCTTCTTCTTCTTCTTCACCTCTACCTCTTTCTCTTCGTCGTCTTCTTCTTCATCTTCTTCTTTTCTCTTCTTCTTCTTGTTCTTCTTCTTCTTCTTCTTGAACTTCTTCATCTTATTCATTTTTTGTCCTACTCTTCCTTCTTCTTCTTCTTCTAATTCCACTTCTTATTCTTCTTTTTTTTGTTCTTCTATTTCTTCTTCTCCTTCTTCATCTTCTTCTTTGTCTTCTTCTTGTTCTTTTTCTTCTACTTTTTCTTCGTGTTCTTCATCCTCTTCTTCTTCTTCTTCATTTGCTCTTCTCCTTCTTCTTGGACTTCCCCTTCTTCTTCTTCTTCTTCCACTTCTTCTTCTTCTTCTTCTTCTTCTTGTTCACATTCTTCGACTTCTTCTACATCTTCTTCATCTTCTTCACCTTCTTTTTGTTCTTCTTCTACTTCTTCTCATTCTCCTTCACAATCTTCTTCTTTGTCGACGTCTTCTTCTTCTTCTTCTTTCACCCCTTCATCTTCTTCTTCTTCTTTTTCTTCTTCTACTTCATCTTTCTCTTCTTCTTGTTCTTCTTTTTCCTCTTCTACTTATTTCTATTTTCCTTCTTCTTCTTCTAATTCTCTTCTGTCTTCTTCTTCTACTTCATCTTCTTCTTCTTCTTCTTCTTCTACTTATTCTTTTTCTTTGTGTTCTTGTTCGTCTTCTTCTTCTTCTACTTATTTTCTTCCTCTTAATCATCTTCTTTGTCATCTTCTTCTTCTTCTTCTTCTTCGTCTTCTTCTTCTTCTTCTTCCTCATTTTCTTGTCCTCCTTCTTCTTTTTCTTCTTGTTCTTCTTCTTCTTCTACTTCTTCTTTAAATTCTTCTTACTTTTTATCTTCTCTTTCTTCTTCATCTTTTCTTTCTTCTTTGATTTCTTCTACTCCATCTTCATCTTCTTCTTCTTCATCTCCTTCTTCATCTTCTTCCTTACTTCTTCTCCTTCTTCTTCATCCTCCTCTTCTTCATGTTCTACTTCTTGGTCTCCTTCTTCTTCTTCATTGTCTTCTTCTTCTTCTTCTCTTTCTTCTTCTTCTTCTTCATTATGTTCTTCTTCTTCTTCTTCTTCTTCTTCTTCTTCTTCTTCTACTTCTTATTCTCCTTCTTATTCTTCTTCTCCTTCTTCTTCTTAATCTTTTTCCTCTGCTTCTTCTTCTCCTACATCTTCTTCACCATCTTCTCCTTCTTCTTCTTCTTCTTCTTCTTCTTCTTCTCATTCTGCTTCTTCTTCATCATTTTGTTCTTTTTCATCATCTTCTTCTTCTTCTTTGATTTCTTCTCCTTCTTCTTCCTTTTTTTCTTCTTCTTCTTCTTCTTTGTCTTCTTATTCTTCCTCTTCTTCTTCTTTGTTATCTTCTTCTTCTTTTCTTCATTTTCTTCTTCTTCTACTTCTTCTTCTTCTTCTTATTCTTTTTTTAAATTTCTTCTTCTTTTTCTTCTACTACTACTACTTCTACTTCTTCTTCTTCTTCTTATTCTTCTTCTACTTCTTCTTCTTCGTCTTCTTCTTCTTCTTCTTCTTCTTCATCTTTTTCCTCTTCTTCTTTTTCTTCGTCATTTTGTTGCTCTTCTTCTCATTCCCATTCTTCTTTTTCTGCTACACCATTTTGTATCTACTTCTTCTTCTTATTCTTCTTCTGCTTCTTCTTCTTCTTCTTCTTCTTCCTCTTCCTCTTCTTCTTCTTCTTCATCTTTTCTCTCTTCTTATTTTTTGTCATCTTTTCTTCTTCATCTTCCTCTTCTTCTTATTCTTATTCCACATTCTTCTTCTTCTTCTACTTCTGATTCTTATTCTTATTCTTCTTCTTCTTTAACTTTTTCTCCTTCTCCAACTTCTTCTTCTTCTCCTTCTTCTTAATCTTCTTCTTCTTCTTCTTCTTCCTCTTCTTTTCCTTCTTCTTCTTCTTCTTCTTCTTCATCTAAATCTTCTTCTTCTTCTTCGTCTTCATCTTCTTCTTCATCTTCTTCTTCTTCTTCCTTTCCTTCATCTTCTTTGTCTACATCTATTTCTTCCACTTCTTCTTTTTCTTCTTCTTCTTCTCCTTCTCCTTCTCCTTCTTCTTCTCCTCTTTCTTCTTCTTCTTCTTCTCCTTCTTCTTCTTCTTCTTCTTCTTCCTTTTATTCACCTTCTTGTCCTTCTTCTTCTTCTTCTTCTTCTCCTTCTTCTTTTCTTTACTCTTCTTCTTCTACTTCTTCAACTTCTTCTTCTTTAGCTTCCTCTTCTTCTTCTTCTTCTTCTTCTTCTTTTTGTCTTTGAGTTCTTCTTTGACTTCTTCCTCTTTTTCATCTTCTTCTTCTTCGTCGTCGTCGACTTCTTCTTCCTCTCCTTCTTCTTCTTCTTCTTCTTCTTCTTCTTTAGCTTCTTCTACTTCTTTATCCTCTTCTTCTTCTTCTTCTTCTTCTTCTTCTTATCCTCCTTCTTC